>SMLS01024107.1:0-10782 GCA_004785975.1 Popillia japonica | reverse complement strand
TGTTAAATGTTAATCATTTTTGAGTTGCGCGCCAATGCAACTTATTTTTTAGTATGAAAAATATAACCCATTTTATTTTATTCATATTGACATGTATGTATGTATTGTATGTATACTCTTAAGTATTAAGCAAAATAGTGTTCGATATATTTTAAGTAACTGTTATACTAATACAAGTGTTATAAATGTATAAGAAGTTTGTAAACAATAAAGTACAATAAAAGTTAAAATAATAGTATATTATGACACTAGTGCATAATCAGGCTTTTAAAGCACGAGTAACGAGTTTAAAGCGGCTTTAACGTTACAAGTGCTTTAAAAGCTAATTATGCACTGTATCATACGATATTTTTTAGTATAAATGAAACAATAATTTTAACCAGAAGAAATCAGCAACATATTAAATTATTGTTAAATCTCTCACAAAATGGTTTTATATTTAAATATTTGAATATGATTTACAACCTGAGTTACCTATTGTATTTGTTACTGATATTAAGTAATCTTAGCATTTAAAAACGTGTTATTCTTAATTGTTTATTATTTATAGTTTTTTAAATCAGTATTTTTCATATAAGAATATGTACTACCTACACCATACAAGTATAAGCACACTATAACATAATTATCCTATATTATGTCCTATTCTTACAATAAAAATGTTAACTGAGACCATTTTGGTTTATGTTAATATACTACCTACTACTTGGGGCATTAGCTTAGAAACACTGTATGCAGATGTAGGTTAGATAGATCTTGTGCTAAAAGGTATTGTCTTGACTTTTTTCAGTTCATAGTTAAAACAATAATATCGTAATCGTGGCAAAATTTAGATAATTTTCTATTTTTCAAAGAATGCTTTTTATTCTTCTATCGGCTTGATTTGTAATTGATTTTTTAAAACGACCCGCCTCTAATATTTCAGAAACTAATTTTTAAAGTTTACAACTGCCTCCCTCGCAAATTTTAAATGGAACGACCCATCCTGTCATTAAAAAAGCAAAAATAATACTCCTATTATTAAAAAAATAACAAATAAATAACAATATTCACAATAACTGCTCAAAATGATCACCGTTGCTCTCCATACCGGTTTGCAAATTCTTTTTCTCTCCTCACCTACATAAGTCAACAATCTCTTGACATAAATCATTTAAATATATTGGTTAAGTCTTATAAACCACTGACTTTAAATGTTCCCACAGAAGCACCACAGCCCACAGAGCATCGTCCTGTTGGAAGATAGGTGTTCTTCGAGTATTTGGTTACCTTTTGCATCTAGCTAGTTTACCACTTTTTCAGTTAGTAGGGGATCTATGATGTTCCAAATATTACATGAATCCCCTAATATTCCTGCTCAAACATTATTTTTTGAGGCTTCTGAGTATCTTCGTTTCTTATAATACGGTAATTTTTATCGCTCCAATATCTTAGATTAGGTTTGTTCACATGTCTAAGTAATAAAAAAGAACATCCATCACTAAAACAAATGTTTCTTACCAAATCTGGATTTGCAACAATCATTAATCATTTTTTGCGCAATCGGTCTCACCAAACCGAGTACAGAAATTAAATCATTCATTTAAGATTCATTGTTACTGTTTTAGTATCTGTCTAGGACCCCATTCAATAGTAAGTCTAAAAAATCTGTAATTCTAACAAAATATAACACATAGGTACTACACCGTCACTGAACTCACTAGAAGGCTAAATTGCCACGGTCACGTGATAACTAGAGAAGCAAGGGAGAAATAACTTCTGAAAATATACAACTATATGTAAACACCTAGACGGAGTAACGCCGAACTTTCTTACATGAATTTACATGTACCGAGTACAAAATTAGATTTTCTACATTACCACACCAACATTATTTGTAAGGCAATTTCAATCTGAACTGGGAGAGAATCTTTTTCGAAATTAATTGTCAATTGCACCTGTTTCTTTCTAATCTTACCTTGGGAAGTATCTAACCAGTCAAAACATAAACGGAAAAAGAGAAAACAAATCCTGAATTGACAAAAGCAAATGAGATATAATATTTGCAACTTAAAATATGTGGAAGGCTTATATATTATTAAAAATGAGATCTAAAGAATATACCTAAACCTTATATAAAAAATGAAAACATTTTTATTATACCTTCATCATAATGTTGGTATCTCGAACGCTTTTGCGTGCGAAAAAGGGCCATTATAGCACGGCGTGTTTTAAAGTCGCCTAGGCAACAATATACAGGGTGTCCGCGATATACAAAGCATCCTTTTATGGGATGATAGCTACAACGATTTAGAAACAAAAACATAGAATACACCTTGGGTCTATCTGTAAGCGTAAACGAGAAAAAAAATTATTTCTAAAAAACCTTATTTGGTCAAACTGTACAAGAAAACTCATCCATATTGCTTCTTAAATAACCAAAAAACCATATCAAAAATTTAGAGTTGAAAATAACTGAAAACAACGATGAAAACGAATTATTTCATACTTTGAAATTGAAGTGTGGTGTCATTTGTCTTCCACCATACTGTACACATGCCGTTAGAAGGGCAGATGCAAGCCAAGCATCATCTGTTTATACGACATTGAACTTGTATCGTACGAAGTCAATAGCCATACGTTTTAAAATAAAGGTACCTTTGCGTTTTTTTTTTAATAATGTTATGACAATAAAATCGATGTTATGTTGAAGTTAGAGTGAAAAGGGCGTATTTAATAGCAGCCTCCGATCGGTAAATGAAAATTTAAGTTGAGGGAAAGTCGCATTGATTGAAATCAATGTAATTACTGCAATTATGTTATGGCGCTTTAAGCTCTTTCGTAAAGGCTACTACAAATTTTATTTCTTTTCTTTTATTTGTGATAAATTGGTGGTTCTAAAAACGACCTTTTTGAGAGACAGGAGTAAATGTATTACAGGAAAGGCTCGATGTGTTGCCCATTTTCAAGAACACACGCCTGTAATCGTCGTAAATATTGCACTAATCAGCTGCCGGTGTACAGTATGCGTCGAAGTTTGTGACATGAGAAATAATTTTTTTCTCGTTTACGCTTACAGATAGACCCAAAGTGTATTATATGGTTTTGTTTCAAAATCGTTGTAGCTATCATCCCTTAAAAGCATGCTTTATATTTCGCGGACACCCTGTATATACTGTCATTACATATGACAGTAATGACAGTAATCGCGCCACAATAGCATCAATTGTTTCGTCCACAGTGTGGTAATTCTTCTTTGTCATCCAAGATAATAATTTCTCATATTCTTTATAATATGCAATTTTTGATTTTTGTGGAATTAATTTCAATTCGGCTTGCTCAGCTAATCGTTCAACTTCCGAAGAAATCTCTCCACTCATATTGTCCATTCTAAATTCACAACATTTGACATTAAATGTCACAGCAATCACATAGCAACCAACCAACAATAATTTCTAACCGTTGCTATGTACATTTTTAAAACTTAGAACCACGCCCTACTTTGTAAAATGCACCAATTCTTCTATTCTTTTTGTTATTTTCGCATTGTAGTGCAGGTATAATAAAAAATAGCGTATAATACGCGTGTATACGTGCCTTTAAAGCACTTGCGTCATTTAAAAGCAGTCCGCTTCGCGTCGTGCTTTTAAACATGTCGCGCGTGCTTTAAAGGCTTACTTATACACTTACACTATCTTAACATAAAATTTGTATTCTAGAAATTTTAAATTAATGTTACATACTATTATAAATTACGATAGGAAGATGCACTAGCTGATCCACCACGCTATGTATCAACAGAAACTGGTGACTTAATTTAACAATAATGACATTATATTTTAAATACATAATTCTGCAGTTCTTTGACAGAAGCACTATCACTGTCGATACTACCATCACTGTCGCTGGTGTCACCATATCTAACCGAAATAATAAATGACTCCACTACATCATCTATTAAGAAGCCATCTAACTTGCACATTTTGCTTTCTTCTTTCATTACATAGACACTCGGCCGCTCGGGTGATTTTGGCCAACGACATAATGATCGAGGGACGTAGCCAAGTGATTGCTTCAGCCACTCTAAATGAGAGGGCACCAGAAAACCAAATTGTGATGTTAGAACCAGACCCGAACAATAGCCTACCTCAGGGGATTCTGTTTGCTAAAACGATAATCCAGACCAAAGAGAATGTTCCTGTCCGATTGATGAATCTTAATGATTACCCAGTGAAGATTAAGAAAGGAGCCACCTTGGGAAGGTGTTCATGTATATCATCGATTGTCCAAAGAGCAGGTACCCTTACGACGACATCCGGTCAACCCTCCAAGCTTTTGGACAAAATGATCAATATGACCTGTGAGAATCTGACGGCTGATCAACGTCGCGCAGCGAGAACCTTGATTGGTCGGTATCAAGATGTTTTTGAAACTGAAGACGGTGCCAAGGGAAGAACTAACGTGGTACGACAAGGACACCGGAGATGCGAGGCCGATTCGTTAAGCAGCCAGAAGGTTGCCACTGGCTAAGCGAGCGGAGGCCGAACAAATTGTCCGAGACATAGAACGGGATGGCGTGATAGAACCATCAAAGAGTCCATGGGCTTCTCCAGTGGTCTTGATTAAAAAGAACGATGGTACCGCAAGATTTTGCGTAGATTCATCCTCCCGAATATCGTGACGAAGAAAGACAGTTATCTCCTACCTCGGACGACGATACCTTAGATACTCTGGTTGGGTGTAAACAGTTTTCAACACTGGATCTCAAGAGTGGTTATTGGCAAGTGAGCTGGGATCCCAAAGATAAAGAGAAGACTGCGTTTACGATTGGAATTCGACTTTGGCAGTTCAATGTTATGCCGTGTGGACTATGTAATGGCCCTGCAACATTTGAGAGGCTCATGGAGAACGTCTTGAGAGGACTGTAGTGGGAAACTTGCCTGGTCGACTTTGATGACATAATTATTCTTGGAAAATCCTTTGATGACCATATAAGCAATTTAGAACAAGTATTCCAACGTCTACGAGAGGCAAAATTAAAGTTAAATCCAAGGAAATGTAATCTATTCCGGAGACAAGTAAATTATCTCGGCCATGTTGTCTTGGAAGAAGGGGTAGCCGTCGATGAAGGGAAGATGGAAGCGATTAAGAAGTGGCCAGTGCCTAAAGATAAACATAATGTCAGAAGTTTCGTCGGCCTTTGCACATATTATCGTCGGTTTGTCCCGGGATTTGCAAAAATCGCTAAACCATTAACAAAACTGACAGAAGATGGCAGAAGTTTTGTTTGGGACACGTACTGTGAGAATGGCTTTGAGCAACTGAAGCAACCATTGATGTGCGCTCCGATTTTGAACTATCCGCGTCTTAATGGGAAATTCATCTTAGACACAGATGCTAGGAATGTAGGCATCGAGGGAGTCCTTTCCCAACTACAGGACGGAGAAGAGAAAGTGATTGCCTACTTTAGTAAAGTGCTATCAAAGCCGGAACGTAACTATTGCGTAACCAGGAGAGAACTATTGGCAGTAGTAAAATCGATCGAGCATTTTCACAAATACGTGTATGGAAGGAAGTTTTTGTTAAGAACCGATCACGCAACGTTAACTTGACTGCTGAGCTTTAAGAACCCCGAAGGACAAGTAGCGAGGTGGATCGAACGATTGTAGGAGTACTATTTCGATTCAGAACATCGACCAGGAACCAATCATCGTAATGCAGACGCCTTATCCAGAAAATCCCGCCCCAAAGATTGTGCACACTGTACTCGTACAGAAGGAAAAGAGGCAACAGAGTCTGCGTGGTGGATGATTAATGGAACGAAGACCAAATCCTAAATGGCCAAGTATCAGATCCAATTTTGAAAATGTTACTGCAATGGAAGAAAACAGGAAGCAGGCCAACTTGGGAAGTAGTAGCCCCACTATCTCAGGCTGTGAAATCACATTGGGCACAGTGGCACTCCATTGTAGTGGAAAATGGCCTACTGAAAAGAGCGCTGGAAAACAATGATGGAACAAACAGAAAAGTACAAGTGATTGTCCCGAAGGAAAGAATTTGTGAAATACTAGAACTATTACATGATGGCACCTCGGGAGGGCACTTGGGAATCCGGAAGACTTTAGGAAAGGCCAGAGAGCGCTATTATTGGATAAATTACAAAGAGGATATCAAGAATTGGTGTAGGAAGTGCGTAAGTTGTGCCGCCGCCAACGGACCTCATAAGCCAAGAATAGCCCCAATGAAACAATATAGCGTGGGTAGTCCATTCGAAAGAGTTGCAATCGACATCGCTGGTCCATTTCCTGCGACAGATAGTGGAAATAAATTTATTTTAGTAGCAATGGATAATTTTTTGAGTAAATGGGTGGAAGTCTGAATGATTAGGATCAACAACTCCCTCTATTTCTTCTGGCATATACAGCGTCGCAGTTCATGAAACAACAAGTCAAACCCCAGCCAACGTCACTTTTGATAGAGAACTACGACTACCATGCAACTTGAAGTTTGGTTTCAAGCCCGATGAAGAATTAGTTGGAGAAGATTACGTGTCCAACCTCAGGAAGCGAATGGATGAGATCCACAGCACCGTAAGAACTAACAACCATGAAGCAAGTGATCGAATGAAGGAGCGGTATGACATCAAAGCGAACGGAAACTCATACCAATGAGGAGATCTTATATGGTTGTATAATCCTAAGCGGTGTCATGGATATTCTCCTAACCTACAACGGTCATGGGAAGGACCCTACGACGTATTTTCATTGAATTCGAATTTGGAGTAAGCAATACATAAAACGCCGAGTAGAGGCAGTAGCAAAGCTTGGCAACGCGGCACTGACACCAACATTGAAAGAGCGCGACTCACAATGTGCAGTTATTTTTGACACTTCTACCGTACCAATAGCGATTTAAAACGACAGTTCGACGACCTAGGATTGACAGCTCTATGAATGTTCGACTATAATCGGCAAAATCCGTTTGCTGATTCGTGAAATCATCCAAAATCATCTTCGGTGCCAAATCTGTCAAAAGTTGTAACACGTTGTAACCCCACAATTTGGAAAGCTCGCCAGTCAAGTACGACGGCCTGCATAGAAGAAGAAGGAGAGACTGGCTAATGTAATCGCGTTGTTTAATCTCTAGTGAATTGTAAAGTTAATTTTCATTGTTATACTAGTCTTTGAATAAATATATGTATTTTTATAACTTTTTAACTTATCTTATTATGTAGATAGTTTTTCCACTTGTTAGGTCAATGATAACACTTGCAATTCGAAGAAAAGTCAAATTTATTCCAAAACCTTTACAATACAGGGTGGCCCAGGAGGAACCTGCAATATTTTGGGATATTAAAGTAGGGACTATTTCAAGACAAAAATACTTATAAACAATATTTTTATTTTCAACCGTTTCGGAGATATGTATAGTACAATTGAGTTATGTGGCACGCACATGATTTACCTTACGGTGTGCGCATCAAGTGCTCGAAAATTCCGCCCTGTACGTTCACACATCTCACTACCCTTTCCCTTAAATTATGGGTAATGTTATGGAGTGAATCTTGTCGTTCTCTGATGCGCGTAGCGGCAATAAAAATGCGAGCAATCAAATCGTCTCGAGTAAGCGGTTTCTGTCGATAAACATCTGATTTAAACCAACCCCATAACGAATAGTCCATTGGTGTCAAATCTGGAGATCGTGGCGGCCAAAGAATTGGGCCACCACGACCGATCCATCGACCAGGAAAAATCTCGTCAAGGTATTGCGTCACTACACGAGCAGTATGCGGTCGCGCGCCGTCATGTTGATAGTACATTCGGTGTCGAGTCGCCTCCAAAAGACCTGGTAGTTCATGTTCCAGAAAGTGTCGGTATCGTGCGCACATGTCCTAATTCCACACGCCGTAGTTAAAAACTGACAGACAGGTTTACGAGTGTGGTGTATCACGGAAACTGGCGCATGCGCACTATCTCTGAAACGGTTGAAAATAAAAATATTTTTTATAAGTATTTTTGTCTTGAAATAGTCCCTACTTTAATATCCCAAAATATTGCAGGTTCCTCCTGCGCCACCCTGTATATATAATCTGGTTTCTTCAGTGGAATAAAATTGACATTTATTTAGTGTCAAATTATAAATAAATAACTAGCCATGCGTATCAACAAAATTATCTACAGACAAAGAAATTCAGTGATATATAGGATTATGTTTACAATATAATGGACAATTTAAGATATTTTGAAATGTAAATTTATAATCATAACACTAATGCTCCTTATATCAATGTATTTTTTTGTCAAGCTCTAACAATTCTGTTCAAGGACTAGGGAAAAACATGGCAAAAAAACCTAGTCAAGAGCTTAATTTTATAAAATTCAGGCGTGATTAAATGATTAAATTATTATAAATAATACTTAAATTATCTATATCTGTTCTAAAATTGACCGCGTTATTTTCTTTTTGAATGTATATCATTTCATATATTAATCTTTTTTATAACTATTTTCTTTTTTTTAAATCTTAACATTTTCAAAATGAAAGTTATGTCGTAATTCTTTAGAATACTTAGACAAAGCAGTTTCCGCGGTTATGTTATGCGTTACAGTGTATTGATGATTATACAGTCGTTTTTTTTAGATACTGTCTAGTTTGCCCTACGTAACATGTATTACAGTCTTTGCATTCTAATTTATATACGACATTACTTAAGTCGGTCTACAGCCGCAGGCGTAATAATAACTCATGGCCAGCCGATGCCCCTGTAATTGGCGCAAGCTGTTGGGGGATGCTAAGGCATGAATTATTATTATTATTATTATTATTATCTTTTTTAATCTTAGTTTTTAAATTTGTAAATAACTGTCTGTTATTGTATGGTGTATTGTATGGTCTTTGAATAAATAAATGTAAAATTATGCTCTGTAGAAAACAAGATTTTTTTAAATAAAGGCGGCCAAGACTACACCTTTTTTAAAATATGAAAATGTTTTATTAAATTTTGTTTTTATAATACAGGTAGTAACTGATGCAATTATGTAACTACATTAAAATTATAATAGCATTCGTTATTCTTATTACTCAACAGAATTTCAATTGAAAAGAATATGACCATACATTTGATAAATACTGTTGCATTTATAAATACTGTTGCATAAGTTTAATATAAACATAAAAAAAAATGCTACCTTGAAATACTCTACCAGGTAAATACTAAAATTAGAATTAATAATGCAATTTAGGCAATATACCTACGTCACAGAATATCAAACTATCAGAATTTGCACTCCTCTTGGCGGGAAAGTACGCGCATCTTTAGTGCGCAGCGTAATTCGCCATCTTCTCTGGAAGAAAAATACTTCACGGTAGTGATTCGAGCGTTGTTCATCGTTTACTGGCTATCAGGTGTTATTGACTTTAGCGTTTGTGGTTTTTTCCCTATTGCTAGTATTAAAAAATATTCTAATATAATTCTAATTCTAATAATATAAAATGAGTTTGGTTTATTTTACGCAGTTGCTATTTTGAAACAGCTTAATATTATCTATACTTATCAAGGGCATCTAATTTTCAGTCAATACGCCCTGTCAACGTATATAATTTTTCCTCAATCCGACCCTGCGTTTCTTCCACACAAAATGGCGTGAATAGCCGGAAGGTCACTGAATCTGTCTTAACAAGATCAAAAGCGCCGACAAGGAGTGCAACTTCTTTGTTTGATATTCTGTTTGTTTGATATTCTGTGCCTATGTTCAGAGATAAAAAAACTCAGGGTATATATTATGTTGGAACCACGAATGTTTACCGTTACGTCATTAGTGTAGTACAGTATGAATTAAATCAACACGCCGAAGTCAAATTAGCATCATAAAACTAATGTCAAATACAGATGACAGGACAAAATGACATATTGCAAGGTTCAATCAGTATTCACTTCACTACACTACTGTCAATCGTCACTTTCACCGTATTTTTATTTAAATTACATATTAATTTTGTTGGTTTTATTGCATAATTCATTCTTTCAAGAAGACTTATACCATTTTAAGCGTGCATAAGGTACATATATTCTTTTTTTATGAGTATAAATGTGATTGAAATTGTCAATGATCTTTTTGACATTAGTCGCGCCACTTTACATAGACTCTTACATGATATGAGTTTCCAATTTAAAAAAAAAGGAGGATGGAAAAGCAACGAGATGACAGTATTCGGTGGAGGTATAAATACTTACGAGTGATCCAGAAGAAGAGGTCAAGAGTCAAGGAGAAGTGACGTGTGAAAAATATTGAAACCCCACCTCCGGTTAAAATCTATTTGACCAGGTTGGAAACATCACATCAGATCGCACACAATATAACAATACAAAATTAATAGGTTAAAACCAATATCCATATCTGATCAATATATACTCGAAAACGTCTAATATTATTTGCGTTTTAGCAGTCTTAAAATGTAAATAAAGGTTATGATTTGATCGCCTGAAATGTCAAATAATTAACCGGAAGTAGCAAAGTAATAATACTTTTCTGTACGCAAAATACTAGTCACATACTGCGCTCTATGTTCTATTGCACTCATTCCTTCAGACTTATATATGCACGCATTCTAAACGTTGTGCGTAACCTAGAAGACGTACATTTTAATTTACGTCTCACTCATACAACATATATTTACATTAAATTATAAACATGAATCCGTCGTTACTTGCAAGGGCTGATAGTGACGTAACGGTAAACATTCGTGGTTCCAACTAGTATATTTATGTATACAGGTGATTCTCAATACATGCGACAAACTTTA
>SMLS01024097.1:0-15683 GCA_004785975.1 Popillia japonica | reverse complement strand
AGAGCCACCATTCAACTATTTATTCAACGAGAAGATGGTTCTGGAAATGTTGAATGAACGCGCTAAGTTCATTTCTTTATATCAATAATGTTAGTTTCTCAACAAGCAAACTTTCGTAGCACAGTGGATATGATCTACGTCTGCCGCACTGGTGGCTTATGTTCAGTTCCTACCTGTCCATTTTATGGGGCGCGATATTAACATTTCATGCAAATTATTCATACATTTATGAAACTATTGGAATCAAAATATTGCTTATTATTACAAATAAACCATACCATCTAGAGATATATTAAGTATTCAATAAATTCCTACTAAACATAGAATATTAAAGTAAAGTTGATTAAATATGTCGTTTATTTACTGCGTGGTGTATTCTTCGTCTTCACAAACAACATCTTAAATATAAATTTCCAAAACTCATATTTAATTACTGACTAAACTAGACTGACTACACAGTAACAAATAGTGATACTGTTTCGTATAACATGACCTCAACGAGCACATTAAGTTAAATGGGTACTGCATAGAGTAATTAGTTAGACTGTAATTAATACCGGTATATACAAAAAGAAACTCGTGACCTGGACTATGTGGTTGCTGTGGTCAGCCAACATAGAACTTCACAAAGTGGAACTGACTAACTTATTAAGAAAATTGAGATATACTGAAATGTAAATCTAAATTATCGTACTAGTAATTTGCAAAATGTTAATTTTTAATCCAAATATTTAAATTAGATTAATCTAAATCTGACATTTATGCGGAAATAAAAGTCTTGTTACTAGAGCTTTTTCTATATTTTTTCCTTTCCGATCTGTAGTTACTTATGGAAAGGAGGTTCCGATATCAGTTCTGTACAAGATACATATATATAAAATATAAACAAAAATGTAATATATTTTATTTTCAAAGAAACTACGTAGTAGGTACATAATAGAAAAATAAATATACAAAACTAATACAAAAAGAGAACTTAACAAAACGACTAACAATATCTTCAAGAATTATGTGATTTGGTTTGGCAGGTGTATCCTGTATTTCTTATATTGTAATTGTGAAACGGATTGTTGATGTGAAAATCATTAGGTTTGTTTTTCTGAATCTGTAAGAACACTTCTACGACACAACTGTTAACAACCTACATTCTCTAAATATCGGTCGACATGGAACTGTCTGAGGGTATCAGTCTTTACGAAGAGCGCTCATATAGCCGAGATCGAGCCATATAAACCGTTCTCACTACTTCCAAGCTTACGATATCTTTCAAGTTTGCAAATCGGTTTTGAGATAAAGGAATTGACTTGTTCTATATGATGATACCATTTTAAGTTAGTAAAACCGTAATATTGTCAACATACATTATTAGTTCATAATCTTGCAGAAAAGAAACAATGTCATTAATTAATAGTGAAAATAAAACCAAAGACTGTACAGCGCCTTGAGACAAACCCACTGCAACTTGTAATAGTTTTCAATGAACTAAATTTGTTTTTTACTATACTTAGATTAGATTAGAGGTGGAGGTGGCACCACTGCCTCATTCACCGCGACCTTGCAGGTCTATTGTGATCCCCATTAATCCTAGAAGGCGTCTTCTAACTTTGCCCTCTTTGTGCGCTGTGAAATTCCCTGTGCCACATGCACTGGGATTTCTTCCTCCTCCTTGCAGAATCTGCAGGTAGCATCTTCCGCTATACTATACATGCCTATTTAGACAGTGATCTATCACCAGACTTACTATCATTTTGACGGTTTTCGTGTCTTTAATCAGCAAGTCTCAGTGAATTCAGGCTTATGTTCTTTTAGGAACTCTTTTGCCTGTCTCCGTTCTGGTGATCTTTTCCACCGTTCCCTGGACTTGTTATGTGTCCATTTGTTGATGGACTTTCTGATTTGTGATTTGGTGGTGTCGACGAATTGCCTTGACGAACCTTATCTGGCTAGATAGTCTGCCGGCTCATTTCCCTTCACGCCTTTGTGGCTGAGAACCCAGGCCTAAGTTAGTTTCTTGTGTGAGCCCACCTCGTTTAAGGTATTTACGCAGTCCCAAACCAGTTACAAGTCAACACTTGCTGAACTAATCGGTTTGAGTGTTGCTTAGCTCGGTCCATTTTTCCACTTCTCTAACGCAAGGGTGAATTGCTGCTACCGCATTTTGAAAGACCGTTATGTCCTTGCTAAAGCTTATCAAAACATACCATACTTAGCTGTTGTTATTTCTACGCACTGAAGACATAGATATGAGCAAAACCAATAGAGCGTCATGCTCCTAATCCCCATCAATTACTTTAGCAGTAATTCCAATGTACATTGCTGCAAACCTTCGTTCGCTTAGTGCTGCGCATTCGTCAAGTCCTGTTAGTAGACACCTTACTGCCCGCAGCTCAATCCTGTTTAGTGGAAGTGGGTCAGCGGTTAATCGTTTTGACGGTCGTTCCATCATCCGCTTGTTATGTCTTTGTTCAGATACATGGTTCCAATTTGATTGGTGTTGTTTCACAGTCCACTCATTAATGGCACTACGTCTGCACTCTTTGTAATGCCTAGACCTGGCTCCGGTCCAGTACATATCATTTGAGAACTTTCCTTTATTTCGATAATGTTTTCTCTTCGATAGTGTTTCTCAACAAGCAAACCTTCGTAGCACAGTGGATAATATCAACGCCTGCCACACTGGTGGCTTGCATTCTGTCCCTGCCTGTCCATTTTTATTCAATCTTATGGTGCGGGATTGATAGATATGAGCAAAACCAATAGAGCGTCATGCTCCTGATGCCCATCAATTGTGAAACCATATTGGCATTCAGGAATGATATTGTGTCTTTTTAAAGGCAGAATTCGCTTCAGCATTATCTATTCTAAAGCTTTTCCAATACATTAATTTAATGGAATCGGTCTATAGTTAACCGTATCGTCTTTGTTATGATATGGAATGATTTTCGCAGTTTTGACGCATCATGCAAAAAACGCCAAAAGCAAAAGATCAGTTGGTTAAACGTGTTATTAGAATAACAAGCAGTCTTTCAGAACTGCACTGCGTATATCATGTAACACTGAAGAGATTTTGCTTCTTGACTTAATGAATAATGACAGTGTTTCTATATAAACGGGAATCGAAACATATTATTTTCATTGTTATTTCTTAAATTGTTAATAATATTCCAAACTCATATAAAGTCCACGGACCATATAGAGCTCAGAAATTGTTAAATTACTACAGATAATTATCTAGTATAAAAGAGCTACAGTTGTTATACGATTGAATGTAAACTGTGGATCTAGAAAATACTCAATATCTTCAGTTAATTCGCGGTTAATATCAAAAAACATAGTATATATGTACAATTACTATATCAAATTCACAATCCCGTTTAAATTGGGCTCAACAGAGAAAATAAATCGCTGTTTGCTGTGTGATATAAAACTTTTTTCAGTTTCCGTTTTGCTTAATTTGGCTTATATGTATACTATTAGAAATCACATTTAGTTAAATTTGCTAACCCCTTTTTACTTTTTTTGCAAGCACTATACATGAAGGACCTATAATTTCACCATCTGTAGATGTTTCTTTTATTATCTCGTTTAGATCTCACATAAATTCTTTATTACTTTGTACCAAAATAAGATAAACGGAATTTTGATTATGAAAACGGAGACATCCTCTTCCTACATATATCTGCAACATGTACATATGTAACGTGATTAGTTCCTGCCGTGCAGTATATTTATACGTATGTATGTACATACGTGTAAGCATTTTTTGTTCTAATCTTGCAGATAAGAGAATAGACAGATTGTACACTTACATGGAACAAATAATTAATAAATAAAACAATAAATGTTATTTTAGTAGTACTATCGATGGAAATTCTTATGATTAAAATCACACTACATAAATTTATGCCAAGATGTATTATATACATACATATTAATAGAACATGAATATTTTCCAGACATCTACGATTACTAAACTAAACTAAGCTGTACAAATTATCTTAAATCAAATATGTACAGGTAGATAACATTTAGAATCTGACTACTATAGTAACAATGTTACACATAGAGTTTAAAAGTTCACTTTACTTATAGTTTTGGTAACGATTAAGTAATTTGTGCACTTCAACTTCGCCTATAATACAACTATTTCACATAATGTGGAAATTAACGGCTATCATACACTATAAACCAGTGATGTATTCATTATCAGGTAAGTATTAGTGTAAAATCAAATACCTGTTATACATATTTGATGAAGGTAGATGGCGTGAACATACATAAAACTGCTACCTTGCTCCATGTCATTAGTTATTATGTATACATGCATTCACGTTAGCTATTAACTACACATATAATGTTTCTTGTAGGGTTGTCTTCTGATTATCTTTAATTTAGACGTGCTAAAGGTTTTGATATACACTATCACCTAAGTTTGCCTAAGAATGGCATTTTGCAGTTAACCAGAATCGTTCGCCGAAGACAGTAGACCAATAACAATTAATTTCACATCACATCCGTTGTTATTGATTGTCTACATGAGTGACGCCGTACAGAACTATAGTATTGAAGAAGACTGGAATTACTCGGTTAACTGTCGTACACAGTGATTAAGGCTTTCTGTGTCTACTATAAACTACAAGAAATGAAGCATCTCGATCATCGTTCGAATATTCAGTAACATTCCTTGAACAGTTATTTTCAGACGCCATTATACCTACGAGAAACACTACCATAAATCTATTGCGAGCAATATCGTTGAACACATATTTACTTTTTTCAGTGTATAATCGCTAAAAAATTAGCCAGTTTTCTAACTTATTTACTTATTGTTAGACAAGACAGTCGATATCAATGTCCCCTACTTCAAATGTGCACCGCCGAGAATTTATCCATAAATTAGTATAATCCTAAATTGAGTCATTAACGGCGCTCGTGTTACCCACAAAATCCAACATTGCTCAAGTATACTCTATGATAGTTAATTTAATTTACGATGTAAAGGTTAAGTAGATACTGACAGCGATTATTACCAACGTGGGTGGTGGATAATGTAATCTGAAAAAAGAACACATTAAATTTTATACTCTATGAATGATGACCTAATTAATATGCCATTCTCCTCGAAGAAAAATGAATTACATTCGACTAAATATATTAAAATTTACGTCATTTTTGTCGTATTTTAATTTATATAAGCGAGTTAAATTCTTAACATATTTAAATACACTAGTATACTTTAGTTAAACGCCCTACATTGTATAGAAGATATTTTGGAAAGAATACAATATTTTAGACGGATTTTTTGTTCAGGTACTCGTGTTATCAACAATATATCATCAATATATCTGCATGACATGGAAACTGCAACACCAAGAAGGGGTGCGAATATTTTGACCAAACTTGGTAGAAACGTATAACTAGTCAAAGGCAATAATTGATTAAAATTTTGTTGCGATAGATCAAGTGGTCATGGCACATCTAACACTTCATTCAGTTTTCGCTGACATTAATGTGTGGTGTATTTATTGTTTGTTTCAAATTAATTTTTTGGTGTTGTCTTATTATACCTTTGTTTAATTTGTTTAAAGAGTTTTATTATGCCTAGAGTGCGGCAACGTGGAAATTATCGCCAATTAAGCGAATTCGATAGAGGTCGAATTGTTGGTTTGCGAGAAGGTGGTTTTTCACACAGCGAAATTGCAAACCGCATTAACCAGAACCAATCCACCATTATGCGCTGTTATCAATCATGGACTAGGGAGGGTCAAGAAAGACGCCAAAGAGAAACCGGAAGCCGAAGAAGAACTAATGAGATACAGGACCGCCGCCTTCGCCTAATGGCACTAAGAGACATGTTCTCCAGTACCAGATCAATTGCTAACGTGTGGTTGGGTAATCAACGTCGTCCTGTAACCCTTCGAACCGTTTATCGTCGAATTAGGGGTTTCGGCTTACAATCTTGTCGTCCACATCTTGTGTTACCACTTACGGCTCAACACCGACAGCAACGTTTGGAGTGGTGTAGATTGCGAATGCATTGGATCGTGGAGTGGCATAAGGTGGTGTTCAGTGATGAATCTCGATTTTGTCTAGGGATACATGATGGCCGTATGAGAGTCAAACGAAGACGTGGGGAACGGCGTGATGAGTTTTCCGTTGAAGGGCATGTGCATCAAGCAGTGGGTGTTATGGTATGGGGTGCTATAGCATATGGGAGTAGGTCTCAGTTGGTGTTCATCCAAACCACCATGAACGCCCAGCGTTACATTAATGCGGTGGTAGAACCCCACATTCTTCCATATCTTCAAACGCTCGAAGACCCACTTTTCCAGCAGGATAATGCCCCTCCCCACGTAGCGAGAATTTCTATAAATCGCTTCGAAGAAGCTCATGTCCATATCTTGCCATGGCCACCCAAATCCCCCGACCTCTCGCCAATAGAACATGTGTAGAACATTATGGGACGAAAACTTATGAATTTAGCCAATCCCCCGCAGACACTAATAGCTCTCCGGCATGATTTACAGGTTGCTTGGGACACCATACCCCAAGAGAATATCGACCACCTAGTCGAATCAATGCCACGAAGAGTGAGGGAGTGTGAAACTAATAGGGGCGACTGGACACATTATTAATAAAAATTATGTTAAATTGTGTTAGTCGTTTGTTTTTTTTCTTTGAAATTTTAATCAATTATTGCCTTTGACTAGTTATATGTACGTTTTTACCAAGTTTGGTCAAAAAATTCGCACACCTTCTTGGTGTTGCAGTTTCCATGTCATACAGCATATGTATATCAACAAAAATGCTATTTATATATTTTTGAAACAACAACCTCCCAGTGTTTTTGGAAAAGATTCCTTCTAGCTATCATCCACCATTTGGCAGGAAATTAGACATTAAATATTGTTAAATCAACCATCTTTTCTTTCTTTTTGTAAAGCTTGTCTACTTCTACATTTACTGTACCTTATGTTATAAAGTATGGTCCAGTTATATTCGCAGTATGATTCGCTCTAATTCCACCTTCCTATATATGCTATCGTTGACCAATGATAACTACAACGCATAAACTATTGCTCAATGTATGAAAACGCCTTTACGTTCCCTCTTGCGATCTTTTGACTAAATTAGATTCCTAACAAAACAATTTTCTTTTCAATGTTGGTACTTGCGCGTCTCGTATGTCATCTCTCTCGAAGCAGCAGCGATTCTCGTTAAGATAGGTAAAAATTCGAACAGTTATCTGAGATAAGCAATCGTTTCGATAAACGATTTTTATCGTAATTTCTTCGATTTTGAGAACGATCTTCCATTCCAAAGACAGAATACTTGATTCTATTTTTAGAATAATCAGAAAAGAGACACCGGTACTAGAACGAAAATTTTGTAACTAGCATTGGTTTTTATTTCTGGCCTTACCTTACAACAAGACGCATATTATATTTACGATTTTTTTTAATTACTTTTCTTTACAGATTATGCTTTATTTTATTATTTCTTCTTTCCCTCTTTGGCAAAAAACTATAATTTCCGTAGGTATGATAATAGCTTTTTTGTTGTATTCTGATCAGTCCTATACAATACAATCTTGTACAAATTTAGCAAAATTGTTTTTAATTAAATATCGAGCAAGATTGCATATCGATAGTCTTTCTAGAATTTCAAAATCATGTTCAAATTTATTTATTTAGCGTATGACATAGGTATACACACCACATTTAAATTACAGATTAATATCTAAATTATGGATGTGTTCAGTCGACTCTGGAGCCGCGTTTAGGAAGTGTCTCGTCGCAGTGGTACCTTCTTATAGGACACTCAGTTGTAATATGCTGGCCTGTCCGCTCCACAGTCACATTCGGAACTTTGAAGTTGGTCCCACTTGTACCGGAAGTACACAGTTTCCGTGCCCAGTTGTCTCGGATAGCTGGGACAGCTTTGTTATTCTGTATATTGCGCCACTGGTTGCTTAGCTGAAAGTTATTTGCCGTCAGTTGTTCGCCTTTTCTTGTTGGTGAGTTTCTCGAACGCAGACGATTATGTTCTGAGGTAGGCACAAAGCTTAGTAGTGGCAACAACTGAGTCGGGGTAAATTTTATTGTGCCAGATATTAATTACATTGCTGCATTTAATTGTGTCGACAAGTTTTGTGTGAGCACTATTCAGCCAAATGGTCCTATTCTTTAATTTGGCTGCTGTATTTTGAAGCTGTTGTTTAAAAGGCAGTGTTCTATCTAGAGTCACTCCTAGTTGTTTTGGGGTACTGTAGCAGGTGACTATCAGCATACCTCTGTTTTGTTGGGATTCCCTCAATATGATTTGGAAAGGATGGAAAATTGACTCTACTATAGAATTATGCTAATTAAACTGTAATCACTTGTAGATGAATTACATCAATACCTGCAAGTTGAGCTCTTCAAATTTACCGTTGCCAAAGTTCAATAAAAAAAATACATCTGCCAGATTTCTATGAAATTCTAGCTTCAGATGTCAGAAACATGAAGAAAGTAAACAACTAAATAACAAAATAAATCAAATTCAAAGTGTTAAATACACACAACCTTATATTATCAGAAACTATTTAAGCAATAATCATATCGTACCATCTACTAGAATCCACTGAAACGTTTTGAAGTTTTCATGTTTTTTTTCAATTACTTTTGAAATATTTAATAGTTAATATATTTATTTATTTCTTAACTATTTATACCATTTCTTCCATTTTTGACGTGTATTTTTTTTAATTTTTGTATCATTATAAATCCCGTTACTACGTAATTATACCAAGTAGCGAGACCGAAGAAGTATAGAAAGAACGTTAAAAATATCAAATTTTGCATTGAATAATTAATTAAGCAAAGCACAAGTATATTGCGGTCGATAAAATGTTGGTTAGAAGGTTGTACATATAATAGGTAGTGTTCTATTAATGGAAACCAACAGCGTATTGTCGATTATCACGGCACTCAATATATTCATCTTTATATATTTAAGGAAACATCAAATTAATGTGTGCAATAAAGAGCGTTATACTAATAGAGCCCCCTAGAATCATGTGGAATTCACTTGAGGAAACTTGTAGTGACAAACCAACAATTAGTCCAATGACCACCTGAAGCTTTAGTCATCTCCTACGACTTGGAGAAGAGACCAGTACGGATATTCGGGTATAGCGGAGCCCTCCGCACAGGGCGAAAAGAAAATCAAAAATGTGCTATATCTCATTAATTAATTGTACCAGATGTACCAGTATGTACGTACATCGTTTCCTAACTTAAGTATTACTTAAGTAAGTTCTAACAATAATAAGAAAGTAAGGGATGGTCAACATTAAACTGCATACATTTCAAAAATAAAAAGAAAACAGTGAATTTATGAAAATGATACCCATTCTAATACGCAAAATTTTTAAAAAATTCCAATCATATTTGGCAGCCTGTAATATTAAAGATTAATAATTGAGAGTTTTATATGTATAGTATAACAACAACTTTTAATCACCACAAAATTCGTAATGCGCTCGTCAATATTTTAGCATTCTATAATAGTAAGATAAATCTCCTCTCATAAATAATATAATCTCTCAAAGATTTTGCAAGTATTTATCAGCATTAAAATAATTTTAATATTGTCTAGATTTAAGAAATTAATGTCACAGGCACTGTCTTGGACAGTTCATAACTCTAACGTTGTTGATGACACCTTAAAACTTTGAAACTTTTGCTCATAGAATCTACTTACATTCAATCGACCAAAAAAATCTTTTATATGCGATGTTGAGTATAAAATAATAGTTAATTGCTATTAATTGATAGCACTGGGTGCAGTTACATAGATACTGTAGTAATTATCTTGAACATGCAAAAAGGAATTTACATATTTAAAATACAATACGAAATTTAGTGTCAGTAAGTGTACAAGAATACGTTGCGGTGCTGAAGCCTAAAGGAACTGCGTAAAACACGTAAACACTGTAGAATACAGAAAAGAGCTGCGTATGACGAGTAGTACACATATCTGTTGAGTAGATTAGCTTTGATAAATCATTATAGAATTAAACTTTGTTATAATTTTCTCGTTTATAACAAGTTCTAGGCCATGACACCCTTTTTTAACGATTCCAGGAGGTATCTTTTTATTTCAATTTGCTGTTTATAACATTTCCCCATTATAGCACATTCCGATGGGATTAAAACAAAGGTTGGCAAAAATGATTTATACTTTTAGAAAGTAACGCTTGTAATTTAGCAAATTATGTGTAAATGAAGAAAATTCCTATCCAGAATGTCAATTGTTTAAATAAAGTTGAGTAACAAGACAAATGCAAAAAAGAACGAACCGTGATATATTAGCCGGCATTCTAAAAACAATCTGGTAAGATCTTGAACTTTAACTTTAAGAAAGAAGAAATGACTGAGAATAACTCTTTGAGAATTGCCGACTGAGAAGCTTGATTAGTTTAGATTTACCATTATCTAAAACAGAACATGTGGCATGTCGAATTCAGTAAATTCCTGTGTTACATCTGGTACAATTTGTAGCCTGATAAGTTTTGGATGTTGAAAAAAAAAGTTTCGCGTAGGAATCGATGATAGACAGACAAATTTTTCCTTTGGCTGTTTTAAGTGTGATTGCGGCAGTTTATTTCTTGCAATATACGAAAATAATGAAAAAATAGAATATACACATGTTTGCAATCCACGCGTCTGATTTTTAGTAATTTTTATAGCTTTTTGGCCATAGCTCTTTCCTTAATATAGCGTTTTGCTTTATTATTTTAAAGAAGTGTTATAACTAGGACTGTCAACGAGCGGCGCACACTATATGTGCTACATTCACCCGAATAAACAGTATTTACATAACAGAGTTAAATGGTAAATGAGGTCTATATATGTTGATAAACAGTAAAGTGATCAGTAACGGAGTTCCTAGAAACGTTTTATATTGTGTAAGGTAATAATTTACGGCTATGCTACGCAGTAGTTTTCTGGCAGCTATACATATAGAGTGTGGATCTCTGTTTACACAGCTTCAGCTATTCGGCAAAGCTAAATTTTGTAATAACATTTTACCCACTTTACTTATGAGAAATTAAAGCGTTCATATTAAAACTGATACACAACGACCATCGTTAATCAGTAAAAAAATGGTACACTAATAAAGCTGTTTCTGGCAAAAATATAATTCTTACGCCTCACTATTAGTATTTATAGAAGTTATAATTGTTTTTATTAGACCCATTACATACGTTACTTTACACTATTATTCGTAATGTTCTATTAGCTGTGCTATTATACAGACGCCTACACAAATACATAGAAATTTGTTGTTGACAACGATTATTTTGAAACTGATAAAAACGCGGAATTTATAAAAATACGGAATCTTTTATTGTGGTTCCAAAATAAATAATAAATCATATTCTCTATATCTCTAATTTGTAAGGAATCAATATCTATATGTACCTACATTGTATGCGTACTATATACTTAATCGTAACTCTCCTTAAAAGTAAAACGCTTATCTGCCCGATTATATGCTGTCGAAAAGCGCAGTCGGATAGATACGGTTGACAGATACGTAGTAGGTGTGATGATTAATTGGAAGCAAATAGTGAACATCGATATCAGTGTCAAGTACTTTATAGTTGCAATTAGTTGTGTTTCACTCTTAGTCTCACTTAAACATAAATCTTTACGTGTTCATCGAACAATACCCAAACGTCAAGTGAACTAGCGCGTGAAACCATAATTGAATTTCCTAAATACCAGGTAAATATAATGCGAAACGCAACTACACGGAACAAAAGTGAAATTAAAATATTACATAAATAAAAACGATTAATTCTCAATTATCTGCAATTCCCACGAGTGTTATTTAGGACTAAATGCGAAAAGAAATTCTTGAAATAAAACAATTCCAAATTATTCGCAGTTTTAAAACAACGAACCGATAGTGTATTTCAAATTAATAATATACCTATAATCACAGTGGTGCAAAATATATAGTAGTAACATGTATCATCAGTGAGACAAAATTTGGTATTCGGTAAGTGCAATCCTCATAAGAGAATGTAGTAAATGTATTGAAATTACGGTAATAAGTAGTGCACTACACAGCAATAAAATACAGTCCGTTGAAACATAAATACAACGAATAGTTTAATATTATATTATGAGAATATGGATCATTGGAAGCAGTAATAGTCCTATAATAACTAGAAATATCCTTTTATGGTAACAGTGGCTCAAGTTCTAACTTTTAGTCATGTTTGTATTGGAGAAGCTACTTTGAAGAAATTCATTTGTATATAATGTCCTATAAAAAGAAAAAAAATTGAAGCAGTAATTAATGAAAACAAATAAATTATCATTTGTTATCTGCCATACAAAACTAATTCCAACAAATCATAAATTCTTGTGCATTTCAATGATAATTCACTATTTTTAAAGTAAAACATATACATTGAAACCTCTCATAAGCGGACATCGACGGTTCCAAGTTTTATGTTCGCTTGTGGGAGATGCCCTATTATAGAGTAGCTCAGTTTAAAAGAACAGACAAAAATACCTTTCCAAACAACCGCTTTTTAAGCGAACAATGCTTCAAAAACTAGAAAAAAAATACAAAACATGAAATATATATAAATACTTGATGTTTAAACATATATAGTTTATTTTTTTTAAATAATCGCATATTTTTGCTTGTTTTAACTTCTTGCCCTTTTCTTGTAGAAAATAATGCTGAAAATGTAACTCAAGGTTTTTTAAGTGTTCAAATGCAATAAAATCTTCTTCTGCAAACTTTTTTAAACAACTTTATAGCCTCCGCATAGGAATTTATAGGTCCAGCATCTTTTTCTGCTTCTCCTATTCCATCTTCTTCCTCTTCTTCATCACTTTTTGTGCAACTGCTTTTTCTTCAACAACATTTTCGACAGTATTTTCATCAAGTTGTTCCTCAGTTGAGAGTCTTTGATCCAAATTAAGAAAATCGTGATAGTTGTGAATATTCTCAGATGGACGAATGTCATTAAAATGTCTCCAAAACTCTGCTACTGTTGCCAGGGGCAGATCATTTTCTGCATAACATTCCGTGTTCACTACTTGAACTTCAGATTTCGTAAAACCTGCTTTGGCAAAGCAATTTTGAATGGTGTTGGAAATTACTTTATCCCAAGCCTTTTTAATGAAATAAAGAGCCTCCAAAATGTTAATTGATTTTGAAAGTTCTGAGGAGAAGGCAACGCTATCCATTCTTGAGAATTTAAAATTTTGAATTATACCTTGCTCTAAAGGTTGGTACACATACATACTTGGCGTTAAAAGGAAAAAAAAGAATTTTAATATTTTTTAAGTTTAGCTCGTGTGGATGTGACCCAGAATTGTCTAAGAAAAGTAATTTTTTTGGTTTTTGAAATCCCATTCGTTTATCCAATTCCAGAAACCAATTTGTCATTATGAGTCATATCATCCAGACTTAAGTGGAACATTTTTCAGAGCCCGTGGTCGAGCGGCTTTTCTGATTACCAAAAGCTTTTCTTTTTCTCCCACCATGCTGGTACGAAACAATATGGTCAACCTTTCTTTCGACATTTTATTCCATACACATTTTTCAGATTTTAATGCCAAAGTTTTCTCTTTTAAAGTTCTAAAATACAAACCACTTTAATCAGTGTTATAAATATCCCCTGGTTTGTATCCCAAAATCATCTTTGGTAACTCTTGTAAAAATTGGTTCACACTTATTTGACTTCACAACATCAACATCCGCTAATTCTCCGGTAATAGACTTGAAGCTAGTGTTATGCCTTTTTCTCCATTTTTGTAGCCATCCATCGGATCCGCTGAACTTTTCGTACTTTAAGTTGTTAGCCACTTCTTTGGCTTTTGCTTTTATCAACGGCCCTGATAATATATAATAAATTGGCTTTGCAGAAGTCGGCATCTTTGTTTTGATGCTCTAACGTAAACGTCTAGTTTTTCTAGCTTATGAACGATGTCTTCCTGGCTATCTTGTAAACAATCAATATAGTGCATGGTTCTTCCCACAGTTTCTGTATTTATACTTTTAGGTTCAACCTCCAGCGTTAACTTGTATGTGACATAGCATTATGTATTTTTGATTTATTTAACAATGCATTCGTCATGTTTGATAAAAAATTTTCAGACTTATTCTACTTTTATTTCTCTCTCTCTCTCTCTCTCACTCTGGTCCTGTTTTGAAATATGGCTGAATAACATGCTAGATGCACATACATATCTATTAAACATTGTTTCTATTTTCTGTTAACATTTTTTACTTATATTGTACTGCGCTAAATTAATGTTGTTAATTGTAAGTTGACAGCGAACTAAAGCATAGGTAGTTCGCGAGGCATTATGAAGAGTTCGCTTATTACAAAAAGTACCCTTTAGAGTTCACTTTGGTTAGGTCTGAATAATAAAAGCATAATTTTGAAAAGCAAACAGCAGTAAAGAAAGTTGGTATTCCAACGTTTTGGACCACTGTCACATCCAGATTTTAAACACAAACCTATTAGTTTCATTGTTGCTTTAAATTTCACCCATTCTACCATAGATGAGAATTGGTTAAATTAACAATAGAAGAATGTCGAATGAATTACTTTTGCCTAGGTTTTGACAATTTATACCGTCGTTCTATTGTAGATTATAGTCTGTCCAGTGTTATCGATTAAATCTGTTGCCTTTACTAAAAACGTAGCAGCATACAAAATTCTCCCAATATACTTCCTTCGCAAATTTTTCAGCCGCTGACAGCGTTTTCACGCTACTATTTATTTGTTTAAATAGTTATTTACTTTAAGCGGATTTTCAGTATATAAAATTTAAAAACTTTAGTTTAAGTCTGAATACCGAAGCGCTGTCTACGCTTTTGACTCACCCTATATATTGTATACACTTTATTACTATCAAGGCTCACGTGTGGAAATGCGTAATAAACGCATTTAATAGTTGATGGCCTTGTCTAACTCAATTAATGTCGAGCATTAACAGCAATGTATGAAAATGAATATCACTCGACCCTGAAATTCTCTGATCAAACAAGCGAATGTAGTAACTTTTACTGTCTTTAATTATTAAAAAAGTCCTCAACAGTATTTAATAAATATTAGATTGCATCAAAAAACTGGAGAGAGATATAGATAGGGAGCATTAAGCCGGAAAAGTCCACACCATGCTGCTACAGATTCGTAGCGCCAGCAAAAACATCTACTACGAGGTACGAGAACTAATTTACTAGGGTATCAAATAAGAAACGCCTAAGACATGATTTATGATTTTTACCACACAAAGGGATATCGTGTAACGATCGCATCTTTGCGAAGTAATGAAAAACATTGTTAGAAAAAAACTGTGCAAATATAATGTACAAATTTAGAATAATGTATACAACATAATTTAGTTGTTAGCAAACCGAATCGATCACAACACAAAAGTTGGGTACATCAAAAGGACCAAGATTGATTATTTACAGCACCTATGTGTCAAAGACAGTATAAAAAAGATAGCACCACTATATAAACGTTAAAACATGATGTTATCAAAGTGACTACAATAAAACCTACCACCAAAGCATGTCTTTTGAAGTTATAGATTACGCGTTCTGTCACAATGCTAACACAAAGAGCTTACGACTACGCCCGATAAAGAAAAAAT
>SMLS01024076.1:0-13783 GCA_004785975.1 Popillia japonica | reverse complement strand
AAACCCGATTTGTCCTACTATTACCATTTTATATATTTATCAAAGTTTTGTTCAACAGATTGTATGAAAATATCTACACCGGAACCCAATAATTGTCATTTTACGAGTAAAAGAATAATAAAAATAATAATTAATACTAAATTATCAAAACTATTACACATGCATAAACTGTATTGCTAAAAAGCTATGATATCAGATGAATATGACATATTAATTGCTTTAACAAAACTAATTTCAAAGTGAAGTACCGATTTAATCTACTGAGGTAATTACAACTGCGATAAACTGTTGTGGTTACAACTTTAATGATGTGTATGTAACAGCTATCACAGTGTCTTAGCTTTTGTGAGCTCTGACATTAACATTTTGTTGTTTTTGTGAAATGTGGTGTATCTGAATAAAAAGTTAAGTACTTCACTTAAAATTAAGAAGGTCATAATATTTCTACATATAATTTTCTCAAAATGAAATATCTTCGACAAATTGGATACGGGCTAATACATTTATTAGGTACTAATAACTGTGTGTCACAGTATTTATGGGTGTATATTTTGGAATAGTAGATGGCCGTTGAGGTAATTATGACATTGTTAAAGGTCATCCGTTTGACGGCCGCTATGTGGTATTTGTTCGATTTCTCTCTGAGTTATCAGACAACTCATTCATGTTACAAAATCCGGTAGCTGACGAGAAATAATTTTTCATGTGTAACTGTATCTTATCTATTTGTAATATTTAATAGTAAATATAAATATATACATATCTTGTGGTTGGTTTTGTAAATCCGGTTTGTAAGTTTCCTAACTTCTAAAGGAATGAAACGGAAGTAGGAATAGTATCGTAAATGGTGAAATACTAACAATGAACGATTAACAATTATTTACAAAGTCCGAACTGGAGCAAGTCACGTAATACCTACGTCAATAGAATTAAAGGATGATTTTGTAAAAGTACCTACCTACCGTGAATTAGTCATCCGATACAAATAATGTGCTGCTGTAATATCAACACATATATGAATATGATCCTAGGATAAAACACTTGTATACTTATAAAATATACTTTGAATTCTCCTGAACCAAAATAAGTCCAAGCATCCAAGCAAAATTAATGTAATATTTCCAAAAGAAGAGTGCGTCTGATAGAAACACGTTATGTATGAAGGATATTGTCTTTAGTCATCTATTAGAAGTAGAATTAGTTCGAAACTGTCTGCCAACAGAATTTTGTTAGTCATAAACTCTACAATTCCCATAAAATTTTTCTTGTGTAGTGCCATAACTGTATCAAATGCTTTGCTCAAAGATGCATCTATGTGACAGTTGACAGTTGATTTTTCTTTTGGCCTTTAGTATTATAGAAACCGCCATTTTTGTAATGCACCTCTAAAACGAAAATATGCTTGAGAATTAGATCATAATAAAATTTAGAAATGAATCCAGAACAGTCGTACATATAATATCCTATTATTTATAAGCCTTTTACACCGTTACTCTCCTGAGTTTAGAACAACAGAGAATCGAAAGCAAGTCTAGTAAAATCTGCACATAGCATTTTCCGTCAAATTGAGGTTGCTCATACGATTGTTGAGTGTACAGTGCCCTGTTAATACACCTACAATTAAATTAACAGTTCTGCTGCTTTTGTTCAGTAGGTCTTCTGTCAATTTGAGCGTATATTCTTTAACGAATTTTGCGACCTGTCTTTGTCGGAGGAGTTTTTCTACCGTTCTAGAGCTTTACCCGCCTAGTATTTTGCAATGCTTTCGGCTAATTTTTTTGGTAGCTTCACACCATGGTATACGTCCGATGAATGGTTTGAACGCATCTTTCTTAGTCAGCGTATCCGCTTTTTAATTCCCTTTAATACTCTCGTATTCTGGTGCCCAAGCTAGGGTTACCATGGCTATGGATTTATGCATTGTTCTTAGCCTTAGTATTGTCACAGTGCTGTATAGCAACTGTTTTTACCTGAAAACTTCAGCTTTTTTGTGGACCCGTCAGTTGTTAAGCATATCCAGAAAATAAAGCCTAATTCTTTCGTGTAACCTACGTGCCATGTTGTAAAAGGTAATTAACTCAAAATACCTTTAATGAAAGAAAATATTTTGATTACAACGAATTGGACAAAGGTACCTACGTTTAATGAAAATAATAAATAATTTGAATACTATAGTAATGACTTTTTAAGTAGCTTTATTAAATGAATTTCCTAGCATTTAATCTAAGCAAACTATGTTAATTCTGAATTTGCCAAATTATATATTTAAGTCATTTTTTTTTCTAAACCAAGTGGCCCACGTGAACATAACAAACATAATTGAATAGCAATTTGCGGCATCTTTCAAGTCGAGAGTCGCTTTTAAGTTGGGCTTAATGGATACAGAAATGAAAACATTTCACTGTTTTATTCAGACTGTACAGTTTTAATATAAAGCTTATATGTATAATGATACCAAAAAGACAATGACTTTATCATCATTTAATATGTGTTTCTTTTATTTTTTTGATTACCTATACCGCAGGCCACTTTTTACTGTTACTCCTAGTTTTTAAAGATATTTTATATAAAAATGTTCAAATCGTTGGTTGTTTTTTCGAAACCTTTAGAGAATTGCATTAATTAAACGAACAGTATGTTAAAAACAAATGAATAAATTGTATTTTACGTAGAATTCGTTACATGCCACTCCTTCTGTTGGCACTTACAATTTGGTTTGCATCTTAATCAAGAAAAAAATCCATAATTGAGACAAGAACTTGTGTTGTGATATATAATTAGTTAATCTTGATATTTAACCGGATAAGAAAGAAGAAAACTCCTCCGGATATGTCGTGTAAATTTTGTGCACCATTTTATATTAACTTAAGAAGCGGTTCTAAATAAGAATTTTATTAAAGGTATGGTGAATTGTTAAATAGGTATATTTCCTAGAAGTTTAAATTATACTTTGATTGTATAGCTAACTGTTATACGTTCAAGGGAGCTATTCTATCAATAATAAACCAAGAATATACTTATATAATTAGGGTTTCCGGGTGTTGACCGTGTCATGGTATAAAAGTATATATGTACAGTACAAAATAAAAATAAAATGCAAAAAATACCATGACACGGTCAACACCCGGAAACCCTCATTATAGAGACTCGGGCCGTGGAAACCTTCGATATCATTTAAGAATATACTTGATAAGGTTTCCTCGCATAGATACATATCCCATAAAAATGGAAGTGGATAAGATTCTACTCAAATTATGTACTATCGAGGGCAAAAGTAATTCATCAAACTGCAATAAAACGCGTCTATTGTGGACTTTCCGTTCTGTATTGTTATTGACGTAAACATACATAACTGGACAACTGCAATAAATCGTATAGCCGCAGACCAAAGGGTAGCGAGCATTTAAAAGAATTTAAACTTAGCGAATTGTGAATATATTGGACATGAATATGATGATACTTAATTCAGGTAGAACGTAGATAAATTACTAAAAAAAAGTTTATGATAAATTAGTCATTATTTTATCATGCAAAATATTGTTTAAATAATAATTACAAAAATTATAAAATTAGAAACTTTAATATTATTTTCTTAGCATTCGCTTCATCTTTTAATTGAAACAACACACACTACACAATATGTCTAAAAAATATACAATACATTAGAGTATTAAGGTAAGAAGGTATCCATCTCTAATTATAATTACAGCCGCCCAGTGCGAGTAGTCAATGTGTCGAATACTTGCGGAAGACCATATCGCCTGAAGTCTGATTCATTACTTTACCACTCAATAGTACTCTATTTACTTGGACAGATTTGGCTTGATTTTGTGCTTTTTTAACAAGTGTTAAATAAAGTGTCCCAACATTGATTTAAATTTTGAACAATGAAATCCCAAAATTCTTTTGAATGAAAATGTTTTGTATATAAATAAGTCCTACTATTTATTATAAATCTTAGCGTATCAAATCTTAGAAATTGTCTCTAAATAATCACAATATGCAAAAAATTGAATCGAAATACCTATCTTACATGTCTAAAGGATCTTGTTCTATCATTGATATCAATAATCAGGACGAAAGTCCACTGTCCATATTCCTTATTAATTCATTAATTTCTTCACTTCTAGAAATTTTATAAAAACGTATGTATCTACCGTGTGTCCACGAAATCATTTTCAACATGGGGATCTTCCTTATTACGCGAGATACTGATTGTAAAAATTTTTTAGATATTTAACGTGGTTGCGTCTGAATCACGGGGCGAACCATAGGGCTGATAGTTGACTATGACACATAAAAAGAGAACTTTTTTCTTTTTCCAAAAATGTATAATTTAATATATCCAATATGAAAACTAGTGGTTGACGGTTTTGTAAACAAAGAAATAAAGAAAAATTACATTAAAACAATTATTTATTAACGTAGAATGCTTTAAATATTATTTTAAACAAAATCAAAACAAGAAACTATAAAAAATGTTCAAACATTTGACCATTATTTTTCAAACATAGGTATGATCTGTCAATAATAATTTTAACGGTTTTGTGTAAAATACGTTTTGAAATATCTGGAAATGTTTAAATCACGTTTTACTAGCGTCATCTACGTAATAGGTGACTTTCTCTTCAAGGTAACCTCACAGCAGAAAACAAGTCTAGCGGTATCAGATCAGAAGACCTTGGTAGCCAAGTAATCGGTTCAAGAGTTTCGATCCACTTATTACCAAAATGCTCAGTAAGGTAATTGTTTTCAATTCTTGAATTATGTGCTGGCGCACCATCCTGATGAAACCAAATGCTATTAGCCAGCGCTAAAGCTAATTTATCTGGCAAGTCTTCAATGTAGTTTTGCAATAAATGACATACAGTGTAGCTATTTATACAGATGATATTTGTAGGATTTTAAAATCTTATGTACAGTGGATTTGGGTATACCAAGTTCGCGAGTTGATGGTTTGGATTTTCAACTGCTTGCATAACGGTAGTCTTGGTCTATTGATATATACATACATATTTGTCAATTTCATTAATTTCGTTTGGTTGGTTTTAAAACATTGTAAGTGATATATATATATATAGTAATGTGTCAAAGCCAACTATAAACCTTATAAGAAAAAATGAAGTTGACAGGTGTAACTGAACTACGGTGACATACCTGAAAAATCTGAATACATCACTAAATTCCTATTAACTAAGTCTCTTAAGAAAGTACCAATTAAATTCAACTTCTTCTTAAAATAAATGGGTTATCGAAACATTAAAAATTAACTTTTTTTGCTACAGCGTCTGAACCACGTTTTTAATGGGGTTCAATACAATTTTACCTTATGAGAATTTCACCTCATTTAACCAAATCTATATCTCTCGTTAATAACATAGATCCCCATGTTGAGAATGATTCTGTGGACACACGGTATAACTTTATTCGACTACTTTAAATCAAATAAGAAGTTCACATTAAGAATTTTTAACAATAATCATACAACTACTTTTCGTTTTTAATTAATTGTCCACATTGTCTAATAACTAATATTGTGAAATTTTATTTAGTATTTTTTATCGGCGCGGGAAGATGTGATAAATTTGTTTGTGTGCAGTAAAGAGTAACCGCATTTCGGGCATGTAGAGAATTCGGTTTTTTGATGGTTTACAAATATCACTTGTGAAATATTACGTATAGTTAATTATTATTATTATAATCTATTTATGTAGATCGTTCCAACAACAAAAAACGTTTTGGCCAGTCACATTTTACAGACATGTGTATGTAGTTGTTGAATCGATGGATGGTCAACCACAACATTGATAGATTTCTTCACGTTTACACTTGATGCTTACATGTCGTAGCGCAAAAATTGCGGTTTTATTTGATTTCATATTCATACATGAATGTACCTGAAGAAATGCAGTATAAAAAATGGGCTGTGGTGTTGTTAAATTTATAAAGATTGATAGTCCCCCTATGATTTGTGGTTAATATATTAACATATTTCCAGCTAACAGCTTCATTTTGGTGTGAACGTTAAACAGATTCGAAATTTCTTTCTGGAAAAATCTGTTCGATAAAATGACTGAGATCAACGCAATGGGTTTTCTGGAGAACTATCCAGACAGCAAATATTCTACCATCAATAAAGTTCATATGTATGTATACAAAGATACATTAAGCAAAGCATCCACACACGAAGTTGGTGGCTCTTAAATGGAGAAAATGGGTATGAAATAGTAAAGTGGAACTTTATAAAACCTTGCGTTTTAAAGATAGTAGCTATTACATGAAGACTTGATATTTTAGACATACATATGTACGTTGCACGTTTTAGATTTTAAGTACATATGATTGTCACATTATAAATGCTAAAAATTGTCATCAATTTATTGAGTGAATTGAATGCCAAATAGCCTTAACTATTACAAAAATTATCCAATGATGAGAATCAAATATAAATCCCAAATGATAATTTGGGAAAAGGTAATATAAACAGCACAAAAAATATTTTGTTATTTCTCTTTGATTAAACAATGACCACTCTCTACCATTGTATAGCAGGCTTCCACCACTAATATTCTCAGGAGCTACCATCGTATCATCACTATGGATGTACGTATCTAGTGTTAGGGTGATGATACACTGCAAGCTAAAAAAGTGAAGTAGAAGAGAAAAAATCCAAATCTGCAAGGGATTCTCCTGTCTTTGGATTTTCCTCCTCTTCTTCACTTTTAAGTTTTTCCTGTATTACACTGCTACTTATTCTGTGTGTCCTGAAACCGACTGTATAGGTATTTTGTTTTGTTTTTTGGTTAGGTAATTTAGTTTGTCTAGACATTCCGAAACCATCTTGGGGCTGATATTTGAGTTCAGCGGCGTTATGGCTGCTTCACTATCAGACATTATGATAATCTCTTGCTTTTCGTAACTTCTGTCAATGTTGAACTGCACGCATCTTTTAATAGCGTGTATTTTTGCCTGGAAGATACTTAGGAACATCCCAAGCTTAAGAAATATTTGGTTCTAGGCTCATATATTCCTATTCTAGTTACCTCTGCCCCGATTTGGAGACATGAATTGAATTTCGAGGTGGTGTTTTGAGCTCACTCACTCTTAGCACTAAGCTTTGTGGTAAATCTCTTCACAAAGCTGAACTTAGTACTAAGCACTGTAGTAAATCTCTTCACAAAGCTGAACTTCCTTGGCAAGTTGTCTCGGGACATGTACCAGGATTCCTCACCTTCACGAGATATCATCACATAGTATTCTGCTTTTGGTGCAAAAGATCAATTTGACGATCTCCTTACTTTTCAACCTTCTTGATATACATATATTACCTTCAACTAGCACCTATAATATACAAAAGAAATGTGAAATTGAATCCCATTCATATATTTTCTAATGCACGGGGATCCCACTGTCACGAATTAATGGAATAAACAAAGAACAAAGAAATATACATATTAAAAAGAACAAGCAAAACATACATAGGTTATCTAATCTAATAAATACAACTTTATTTTTGTAACTCGTGCATAAAAAGTTTTTCCATCTCCTAACAGCAGAAACGTTTTCCGCAAATTTACGCCGAGAAAAAATATAGATAATTTTATAAGAATTCGGTGTCTATATAGCCTTTGACGCAAATAATATTTTGCAGTTCCCCAGATTTTCTCATCACGCACGTTTACACTATAAGAGACAATTGTATACGATTTCTAAGTTGTCAGTGTTTTACAGGGTGTCACACAGAAACATTATTTATAAAGCGAATAATTTCGATTTTAGCTGCTTAATTAGATATATTCTTGCATTAAACCTATCTTAAGTTTGGCAGCAATTATCTTGAAACGTTGAAAAGAATAAAAGTGTTAAAACCTCAACAATGGTGAATAAAAGAAGAAAATTTGTTTTTACTGTTGTGCCTATGCTTAAGCACACGATTTTTATACATCTATAGTGCTATTTACATCAAAATTGCGGGCTTATGCAAGCCTTTAATGGAATGGTTCTTCAAATAAGCCAGTTTGAGGATAGTATGAGAATGATTTTAACGTCATCTGAGGCTTTTCGTGGTGATATTTTTAGTGCTGTAATCAAATAAAGTTAAATCCTGGAGATGTTGACGATATATAAGAATTCGTGACATGTCTAATCTGGCCTGCTATTGTTAAATAGAGGCTATCAAACGGGCTACCTGCGATATCAGTTAACTTGAACCTTGCGTTAAAAGTCGTAGACTACTTTCTAGCTTCTCATCTAGCATTACTTGAATTTGAAAAGAATAATTTTCTAGGGATTTGCCGATCTGTGGAAGAAATGCTCCACTACTCTGTATTTTTCTCCGAATCCGTTAAGACTTCTCCTAAGTCGATTAGACAGGTTAGCCAGGCTAAGCAATATTTGGGCTAGCTTTTTTCTCCGTGTTTATGTTCATTCATACTAGAATTGAAATAAATCGGGGCACCCCATCTGTCCAGCGTTGTATGTTTTGCTTTATATTGTCCCCTTAACATTGCGGCTGTGTCCATGCCTGGTAAATTTCTTTACGTAACAGCTTACAAGGGGAATACCAGTCTTGCCCGACACGGATCTTGATGGGTATCAACTATGTCATAGGGGTACTTCCCTTGAGTACCCAGGTACGAGGTTTTATCCTAACGCGCCCTAGTTTCTGAGAAAAACCAACGTTTTTTAGCGTGTTCTTTTTATACGGCTGCTGTTAGTCTCCGTACAAGCAAGCGTAAGTAGCGCGCTGGACTGGATCAACGCCTACGACTCGCGGTCACTGTCTGCCAGTGCCGGTGGTTTTATTAACAATCATATTTCATGCAAATTATTCATAAATGATATTTTGCGCCGTGTTAATTGAATTAATATATAAATTCGATCAAATCAGCGATATGACGTGTATTTCGATTTTCACAATCGAATAGTACAATGGAATGGGTTCATTCTGTGTCAATTTCTTCGGTCGCTACGCCAGCACACGACAGCGACAAGCACCATTTCCATTTTATAAACGACAGAGTTTTGAAGGCGCACCATCGCAGAAGTAACACGGGGAAGGACATTTCGTTAACATTCAAAAAGGTGTTCTTTCCTCTACTAATAATTTTGACGCAAGCCACGCGTATTTAATCATTGACACGATGGTAGGAGCAAAAAATATAAATTATGAATAATTTGCATTTAATATTATTGTTGACTGTCAAATTTGTTTTAACAGAACACTGTATGCTACTACAATCTAATTATTAGTATTATGGTACTTCGAGAGACGAATTCTACATATTTAAAAAAACAAAGTTGTATAACTTATATATATTATCTAATCTAATAGATTCAACATTATTTCCATAATGTCAAACCTTTTTCGACTTTTAACAACAGCAACGTTTTCCACGGATTTACGCCGAGACAAGATTCGATATCTATCTAACCTTTGACGCAAATGATACTTTTTCAGCTCTCCAGATTTTCTAAATATCGCACATGTATAATATAATATTACGATATTGTGCAACTATTATTCTACCAATATCACATTAATCAACTTTCAAAATTTGTAGCACTGATATATTGTTTTAACCAATAATTGTATCTTTGGTATAACAAATGGCTAATTCAATAGCTATTTCATTAGGAGAAATATGTAAAACCAAAAATATGTAATAATGAGGGGAAGTTAAGCAGCATGGAATATATTCGATTTTTATTATTAATTGAAGGTCGTGGTCACTTGCGGTAAGTATAGCAGATTGTACTGAGTCAGCGTTTATTCAAACCGCAAAACACAAAGTAGCAGGTCACTCATTATTTTTGTGTAATTATCAGGTTATTCAAAAGGAATATCTATAATTAGTATGGATATTACAATTTTGTCAATATCACGTGAGGTAAAATGTCCTCTAATATGCCATTGCTACCTATGTAATTTATTTATTAATCCATTCTATTGGGATCGAACATTGGATTCCCCTTAAAAAAGTTAATTCCAAATTTAACAATGTGAATCACGAAGGAATACCTGTACGTCTGGGCATTCACAACAAATGTTCTTTTTACGCACTGATAATACTGGTCTTACAAGTGCGTTGGGATTTCGCTTTTAGTGTACGCATCAAGCCGCGATAATTAAACGTTTTCAGAGCAGAAATTTTACATTTTTTAAAACGTTGAAGGTTGACAAGTTTATTGTAGAATTAATTTATAAAGTATTGTCATGATATTATTAGTATTATTATATTGGCATTGATATTTGCATTATCGTTATAAAATATTAAATACGTACATATGCACAGCTTACTTTCAAATCTACATAGGTATATAACTTTTTATTTATTATTTTTTTAAATCAATTAGCTTTCTAAGGGAAAGTAAATAAATAAACAATATACAGTATATATTACGTAAACGAACAACAATTTCAAACCTAATGGTGTTTCGCAGAATATTATACCACGTCAAGGTATTGTGACCATCAATTTGACAATTCATGATTTCATTCTGCAAAGAAAAGGTACGAACTGTCTATCTAGTGCGTTCAAGTACCATAAGAGCTTTTGTAAACGTTATATCCGTCATCGCAATTGATGTTTACCTGCTCGCGCATGTATATAATTTTTTTTTGCGTTTGGAATGTGGTTCACATTATATGCTATATCTTGAACGATATATTCAGAAACATTCCATTCAATATTACTAAAAACTTTAGAAGAAAGTCTTTGGACTTTTTAATTATTGTAGAGTAGAGTTTATCACGAGGCATTAACGATTTAAAAAGAATAATAAAAATTACCGTGAGGTGAATTGAGCAACCAACGCTTCAAAACCTGTAAACTGTCATTCAGATTTTGGTCATATTCAAAACTTCTAATAGTAAATTGGTGGATACCACATTTAGTTAATTGATCGTGTAAAAATGTTTACTTATATTTTTTTATTGTTAATTGCTAGTATAAATTTTAGACATTCATCACATTTAAATCTAATTAGCGTAAGCACGATAATACTATGCCATAATAGTAACAAATATATTAGCGCTCTTCTATTCTAATTCAATACTTTAAACGACAAAACTAGTTTTATAGCTTTGTCAATTTAACGTGCAAACGTAATCTCGAAAACATCTATTTTTACGAAAACAGTATTTCCGAAAAATATTTTGCAAGTAATTTTTTTTAGTAATCTAAAATTTCGGAAGTTGTTATTAGATTCTGGCAATTGGAAAGTCCTGTGAGCGTTTTTAATAACTTTATTCTTAATTACTTCTTTTTAGTTAACCAAAATTGTAATCGCAATTTTAACACGAAAATAGATACATACATATGTATGTGGTTTTTGAAAACCATCAAAATTTTACGACAGATTACACATACGTAATTGTAAATAACTTGAGATAAGTAGAAAAAATAATAAATCGGCATAAAATATACAGACTGCCAAATGATGCCGGAAAAATAAACAATATAACACTAATATCAGAAAGGTAAATCCAAAAAAATCATATGTATATTAAAATAATTTTTTCTTTAATAACTCCAAATTGTTAAATAAATTTTCTAATAGACACAAACAGATCTTTTTTAGTTGAAGGATATGTAAATAAGTGTTTATTGTAGTCCATGAATGCATTTGTTTACGAAGCAGCTTTGCTTCTCTATCAATTGCAGATGTGGTCTTTTCACAAATATACTCTTTATATCACACATTTACTACAGATTTTATTCATTTCGACCTGTGTTATTTTCGTAGGAGTTAGGTGTTTTTGGTTTTTTCATTACAAACACTTTCAATATTAAAGTATAACGACATATTATTACCTAATGAAACCTCACAGAAAAAGTTCAACGGATTCAAATCGGGTATTCGTGCTGGCCACTGAATCATTCCTTCTCGTTCTATCCAATGTGCCAATGCCTGGTATAAATGCTCCCATACAAGTCGGGCAACATGTGGACGTACCCATTGTGCATGAACTACATTAGCCCTCGTACATGTAGTGGTATGTCGTCCAAGTAATCCGGCAACGTATTTTGCAGACAATTTAAATGACCTACCGCGTTTAATTTTTCGGGAAGCACATGTGGCCCAAATAAATGATCGTCCAATACTCGGACCTAAACATTCATTGATGCCCTATGTTGGAATGCACTCTGGTGGATATCTTGTGGGTTTTTATCGGCCCAGTGATAAATATTATGGTAATTTAGCACACCAATTTTGTAAAGCAGTATTCATTATCATCACATCAATGTCTGATAGACGTTGGATTTTCTGTGTGCAATACGGGTGCAGTGATTTTTATCCTTTATTTTATCCTGTTTCTCCTGATAATTTGCCATAATGTACACATAAAGCAACGAAGGCCTGTAAATGACTGAACTTTCTGCCTGTGTTGCCCATCCATTTATAATGCCCTCAAACAACAAGGCCGGATTGCGATTTACAAATATTTTCTCGTTACTGCGTCGACTTAAACTATTCATTTGGAATTTAGATTTCCATGCCATTAGCTTTAACCTCTTTTATTTTCATAGACTATTCACTAGGCACCCTGTACAGGGGTCTAAATTAATATAGTTCCGCTTGATTCGGGAAAAATGGATCATCCTCTATGAATACAATTAATTTTAGAAATGCAAGATCAATTCAAGTAACTTATCTGTAACTTTCTAACGAACTCTACTAAATATGCAAATACAAATATGTACGTTAAAAAATAGTGCAATAAAAATGATCCTAGTGCTGCTGTGGTAATTTAGTAGGGACTGTAATCCGAATAGAATGAAAGTTGACTGATTTGTACCAATTGGCGAGATCGTTAATCTTCTCTATCTTCCATATCTCTCATCTACACCATAACATCAGTCTTGTCTTGCAGATCATAGATCATAGCGTGACCTCTCTACTGGCATTAATTTAATGTTGGAATCTGTAGACAAATTACTGTAGCGCCACGTTCTTTTTACGAAACTTATTAAGAGTATTCATAACTCGATTAGAAAAAAATAGTTGGACTACCCAATTCTTTGGGATCGGTTTCTTACTCTATATTTATACTATTTCAGAAGTGAAATGGCTGACTTTTTAGTATAAGAAACAGTAGTTAGTTTCTAATGGTTGGAAAACGCCACGGACGCTTAATAATTTCAAACGACTCAGTACTTATTAAAAAGTAATTATGCAATCGACTGTTTAATTTTAATTCCCATACTAAGTTAGTCAAACCTCTTCTAATACAGCTTTCTAAGTTAATAGGACGCGCCCGAAGCAGCTTGTCCTTTTTTACTAAAGCTAGTTTGTTTCTATCTACCTATTAATATTATCGATACGATTCAAATTATATTCAAAGATGATTCAAACTAACGTATACCACCTTTTCAAAACCCAGTAAAAATAATTTAAATTTACATCCAGACACGGTGGCAAAACGTCTGACAATGAATGGGCCTTTATGTCAAAGGTCTCAAGAAGGAATCGTCGCTTTTGTCAAATAACGTTGAATTGTTTCTTTTACGTCATGCTTTGTAAATAGCTGCATACCTATTTTCAATTATCCACAGAGCATATGGCACTGATAAATATAAATACAACTGACAAACGAACATAATAAAAATAATACATATAAATATACGTAATAAGCACAAAAATGTAATAGTCATTTTCCTGGTAAGAAAGTTTTTCTTTCATCATAGGAATGATCGAAAATGTTTAATTTACAGATTCTATTTATGAGATACGAAAGTAATACAAGAGCAGCGTTTGTTTGTCACTAGTAAAATGTGGA
>SMLS01024058.1:0-11994 GCA_004785975.1 Popillia japonica | reverse complement strand
GCATTTTAGTCACGTGGAGAATTTAATTCCACCATTAATTATTTACTCCAAATACTAAACGCCGACGCAATACTGATGTTTGTATGAAAAAGTCAAGAACAAACGAAAAAATGCGCTGTAAATCGCGAATAATACTAATTAAATGACAATAGAAACAACATCGGCGCGTATTTCCATAAACAACGGACACTTAATTAAGAACACCATTCATTGTGCAGCGCGATAATTAAAAATCAAATGCAGGTTCCATTCTGTTTGACGGGAGTGGTTGTGTATAGTCCTGCATCTGGTTATCTGTCGGCGGTTTTCTTAGTCGAGGGAGTATAGATGCTTCATGTGTCTGTTCGGGTCGTGATAAGAAGATTTCTCCGAGGTTTTGAAATGTTGTTATTGTTAAATTTGAGGGTTGCCACTAACAAACCAAGCACAGCATTTTTTATACGATGCATTACAGAAAATCAATATAATGCACTTCATTGCGTTGAACAGCATTCTCAAACAGGCAGCGAATTAATAGCTTTATTCTTGTAGTGTATTTCAATAAAACAGATGACATATGTATATATCACCATTACCTTAATGACACATATCTGAAAAAAGATAAATACTATACAATTTGTCTGAACCGGTCAAAATACCCTTGAAGTTGAGGAAAAACATATGCACTACTGTCAACTTCTATACACTGTTGAAGGGTGATAAACATATTCATGTCAACCGAAAATTTCTGACAATGTAGTGAAGTAGAATTATTATAGAATGCAGCTTGTATACAATGCAATATGCATCAACAAAAATTAAAAAAATTTAACAATTTTTGAAGATAGTCGGAAAACCGAAATAGTTTTTACGTTCTCCTGTACCTATTAAAAATATGTTTAAAATAATTGCACTTTGTTAGGGCTACTTTTTCTGCTCTACAAAATTGCATTCGCAATTTAAGAATCCCACGTTTTGTCTTCAAGTCACAACCATCAATTTATTTTTTTAATACGGACCTGATTTATATAATATGGATTTTGAGAGATATTTTAAACCGACATACAATGGTGTACTACATGTGATACTTTCATTACGTTTTGGATGCGTATATCAGTATTAACAAGAAAGTTGATGATGATGACTTGAAGACTAAACGTTGGATTTTTAATTTGAGAATGCTATCTTGTAGAGCAAAAAAAGTAGCACTAATAAAGTGCAATTGCGTTTTCTTCCGAATATCTTCGAAAGCTTTTTAAGTTTTTGTTGGTGCGTATAATTCGTCATTCAATCGCCCAACTTTTTTTCCTGTTTAAGGCTATACCTATTACCGCTTTCAAGGTCCCCCTGATAGACATTCTTATCTTGGACACACTGTATAGTAACTGTAATATGATTGATGTATATGTACGTATGAAATGAGCCTTTTAACATCAAACGAGGTACTTATTATGAATACACATGTAGATGCTAATGTGAATATTATCCTATTTCGCAACTGTATATAAGATTTAGCAAGACTGAGATTCTCGAAAAGAAAACCTGGTACAAGCTTTCATGAAAGCTTTTATAGACTTTAGTCCATCAACAGTTTATTTGCCAATATTTTATTGTGTGACAATTTATTGGACTTGTGTAGTTGTTATAAAAGTTTAATTAAAAGTTGCTTAGAAAGCTACATACATATTATAATACATATTATAAGAATTAAAAGACATTAGGTAGAAGGAGGGGAGATACACTTGTTGTAATACCTTTTTTACTAAATTCATAAATATTGAAAGACATAATACCTAGTAATTATGTGTTACTAAAAGTTTCCAGTAGTTACCGATATTACGTTAGTTACCCTGTTGTTCTGCACATTGCGGTTTAGGTTCCATTTTATCTAGTTCTGCCAATAAGACCCAAGGCTTTGTTGTAATTTTTTTCCAGCTTCCTTGTTCTACGATAACCGCTTCCAGTCCTTGATTTTCATTTGCTCCAGGTCTCCCTGCACTTCTTGGAGTGACTTCATTCTTGGTCTGCCTCTTCGTATTCTTCCGTTCACACCTCCCCATCAAAGCTTGTTTCGTTGGTTGTTTGTCATCCACGTGCCCTAACTATCTCATTCTCTGAGATTTTATTTCATTGGTAATACAAAGTTCATCGTACAACTGCCTCAATTCACTGTTCGTTCTTCTCATCTACTGAGCACCTACTTTTTCACTCCATATACTCTTTTTAGCACCTTTCTTTCAAAGGTTTCCAACGTTTGCATTTCCGCTCCGTTTAGTTTCCATAATTCACTTGCATATATAACTACCAACCCTTGACATTAGAGGGTTTCTCTAATTGTTTTATGGCATCCACTAAATTTTCTTCGGTTCTGGCAAGTATGTATTACAATATCGTCAGCATAAGCTAGTATATATTTGGTCTGGTTCTAAACTGTTCCTTTTGTTTTCAGTCCACTTTCTCTTACCGTCTTTTCCAAAACAATATTAAAAAACTTGAGCACAATGGATCTCCCAGTCTCAAACCCTTAAATACTCAAAATTTTTCTTCAGGCCGTCCGTTGATACACATTTTATAATCTATCTTAGTCAGAGTTATTTTTGCTTTACTTATATTCGGTTTGGTATAATTGTTCGTGAGAACGTTTTCCAGGTCGATGAAGTGTGATTGTTGGCTCAAGTGTCTATATTGAGGGTGGACAACTTCAATAACTACCGAAATCCTAAAATGGAGTGAGTTAAGTAAAAGGATGCTTGCCTGAGTGAAGATCAGTTGCCTCTACTACCAACAGCGGATGCAAGGCGACATCTATTATTAGCTCTCCAGTAGCAATACAGGGCTCTGCTACCGGTTACCATTCTTTCTAGCAACTCCCCGGAACAATATGTGAGTGATACTGTAACGAAGTCGATGATCCCATGATATTAGCCAACTCCGAAAGGGAATTCCACATTCCTCAATTCTTTAACACTCCGCTGAACATGAGAAAATAGGTCGATAGCTCTGCCTAACTGGAAGAACAATTTATGGATCTAGCGCATTGGCCAGAACATCATAAAGGTAATCCTTACGAAATCTAAATATTCTAAACCCAAACTTGAAGGTGCTGCAAGAAGACGCCTTAAATGGCGGATTAAACAAGACCACATTCCGCAAGAAACTCGGAAACTTGCGCTTGAACCTACAGCTGAGAAGACACGTGTGATAAAAGAGTCGGATCCAACGAAAGTACAATATAGCAAAGAAGCATAGACATAACAGTGCAAACAAATCTACGTATACTATTCGATAGTAAAGAAATCGATAATGCTTTAAGGGTAATGTTTACAAATCCTCAATTCAAAAGTTGTAGAAATTAAAACTTTAGCAGATCAGTTGAATTGCAATAGTTTCCTTTTAATATTTTGGAAAATGGTTTCAATTAGGAATAGAAAGATGTACATACCCTTAGTAGTATATTATTGGAATATGTGGTATCTAATGTGATACCTTGCAGACCTCTGTGGACAATGAAAACAAAATGTATATGTAGTGAAAATTGATACTTATGACCAACTACAATGTTACGTACATATTTACCTATACAATGTGTATAAGATTATATAGTGCAATGTTGCCATTCGATATACTTTTTAGACTTGATTCCAATTACAAACTAATATGTTTGAAGAGATGTTTGCAGTATAGTACAATATATTCCTTAATTAGTTCACACTGCAAATCTTAAGAAATTTCTGCATATTGGAAGATGAATAGTAAATTGAAATTTTTGTAAAAGTGTCTACAACAACAGAATCTATTCAGATGCAGTAAATCAGCAAAAGTTCATCCGGTAGAAGGCTGAATAGGTATTCAGAATTAAACTTTTAATCTTCTGTAGAACGTATAGCGTTGCACAAAACCCACAACTAAGTTATTAACTAGTGTATATATGCAACAATGCAATTCTGTAATGAATACGGCTTATTCATAATGCACCTGCGTTACTCTAAATTGGTAATTAGCGGGTGAAGTCGGTGTGAAATCTGCCGCAGGTCTCACAGACGAATGACCAATAATATAATCACTCGGGTACTATGAGGGGAGTTATATGTGATACATGAAAAATCGGGCGACAAGCTTCGAATGTTAATCTCGAAAAATTTCAGTCCTAATTTTTCCGCACTTACTACAGGAGCACTTAAAGTGTTTTTAGGCAAAACATACAGCACCTTGCAGTTTATTATTTTGGCTAATTACAATGTCTCTCAAAAACTATCTTTTTTATCGCAATTTTTCAAAGTACTAATTATATATGTATTTTAATAGAAAAAACGATTAGTGATGTAACGTTAATATATGTGTATCGACGGATGAGTCTTTATTTATTACTTTTCTTATATATACTAATTGTAAGTGTAAATACTTCGCCATGAAGACCATGGTAAACATACCTCCCCTTGATATATTTATCATGGGAGCATACAGACTGAAAAATACTAATTACTGAAAATCCAACCATGTATCGGGACACACCAGTATAGAAACCGTAGCCAAAAACCCAATATTCGATAGACAATAGCAATAACAAAAAATTCCCTACGACAAACCCTTCAAAATCTTTTTGAACTGGGATGAGTAGAGAAATGGTGAAGGGAGAAAACTATGAACCCAGAATTGGTTTACAGATGGGTCAAACGCAAGGACTAGCTCTGGCGTTGGTGTTTACGAGGAAAACGAGGGTTACAAACTGTATGAACCACTTGGAAGATACACCACGGTGTTCTAAACAGAAATATATGCTATACAAACCTGTGTGTTGGAGAGTCTGCGTCGCCAACCGCGTGGAGAAACGATTTGCATTCTCTCCGACAGTCAGGCAGCCTTAAAGCCACTAGCATCAAATCATATACCTAGCCTCTAAGCTAGTATGGGAGTGTCTGCAAAACCTAACTGTTCTGGCTAAACACAAGAGGTCAACTTGGTGTGGGTTTCAGAGCACCGGGGTATACGGAATGAAACCGCAGACCAGCTAGGGAAGAATGGTTCCCAAATGATATTTACTGGACCGGAGCCAGGTGTAGCTATTACAAAAAGTGCAGTGCGTGGGGCAATCAATGAGTGGATACACCAATCAAACTGGAAACATATACCTGGACAAAGACACAGCAAGCGGCTGATGGAACGACCATCAAAACGATTAACTGCTCACCTACTTGCACTAAATAAGATTCAGCTGAGGAGAGTAACGTGTCTACTAACAGGACACGGTTGTCTAAGAGGTCACCTGCATAAGGTGGGGATTTACAAAGATGAACTCTTATGTACACCTGTAATGAGGAGGAAGAAACAGCCTCCCACATTCTCTTCGAATTCTTAACTAGATCGCCTTTAATTATCGTCATCGTTGAAATTTGTGTTTAAATCACCACAGAAGAACACATATTTATTATCACATCATGCTATATCGTAAATATGTATGTCCGCAGATGCTTCACTATTACCGTCTGGAGACCTACACACACAGTCGATTAAACATTTTTGTTTCGAATCTCAAGTCTTGTACTGCTTAATTCAAAATTCGTTTTTAATTGGATTTATATGGATTCTTACATTCGCAAGATCGTTAGGTGCCTATATGCATACATTACCGGAAAAGAGGAATTATTGGGGAATCCAGCAAATAAAACCAAACTTTAAATTGAGTTTTTTTATTTTGTTAGCCAATATTTTGCACTGTGTTGTCGCACTCTGTCAAGTATTGGCTAAAAAAATAAAAAAGAAACTCAATTTGAAGTTTGGTTTTATTTGGTGGATTTTCCGGTGTTGGACTGCAACGGCAAAGATTCCTTGTCTGTTCTATGCATAAATAATCTATGTTCCCCAACTTCTTCTTAGTTGTCTGTAGAGCTACTTACTAACAAGTAACTGCTCAATGCACTTATCACGATTGCATCTACTTTGACTTTTAACCAGTGTTTCCTTAAGCAAACGATTTCCGTTTTTTTGTCTCTTATAAATAAATGCATCCGATAGAATTTGTTCCCTAAACTTTAAATATCGATGCAGTATTCCCTTGAGATTATTTTTATGTTTTTTACATAATTTTATGCACGTTAAGTCGAGCATTTGACACAGTGGATCCACAAGTTCAGCTACTATTGAATAGTTTTTAGTATGGAATACGCGATGATGTGTATCAGCTGTTGGAATCTTACGTAACACATAGACGCTAATGTGTCAAAATAGAAGCCTGTCGATCTACAGCAGTTACAATATAACTGCGTGTTCCTCAGGGTTAAATACTAAGTTCAAGTTCACGGTATAGTTTCTCATGATATCTAACTAGTGCCCTGACGTAGTCACTTAGGCTTAGGCTAAGAAACCAAGGTGTTGCAATGATTACAGGCAGAATCAGGGTCTCTAGAATATTTAATGCTTTGCAAAAGAGTGGTACACAGTATAAATCCAGTGTTTAGTCTTGGAGCTTATGGAATCGCTGTAATAAACTAATAAATTCTTAAAGAATTTAGTAGTGTCCAAGTTGCAGAGGTTCTTCATAACAATCAGGGCATAGCCAGAAGTAATTCACTATCAATCAGCGTGTAATACGATATCCAAGCGATTGCTAGTGTCCTATAGCACAGTTTGGAAAATTTTACACAAAACTCGAAAAATGCTGTTTGAATTAAGGGGACAGATTTGGCTACTACGAACGATTTTTCTTTGTAAGTAATCGCTCGGGTGGGAGTTAAACCTTAATGGTTATATTTTATGAACAAATGGAACACATTTTACTCAGAATAATGGCGTCAATACCCACAAATGTAGAATATCGTCTGCAGAAAATTCACAAGAAACCGTTCAAGACGGTCTGCGCGCCAAGAGAGTCATCGTTTGGTCCGGTTTTACAGCTGATTTTATTACTGATCCGTATTTCTACGAGGAAATGCAGACTGGAGAAGCCGTAACTATTACTGCAAACGGTGAATAATATTTACAAATGTTAAGAGATTATGTTATTCTCATCGTATCGTTATTGTCACTGTATTGTTAACCAACGTTTTTCAAGATCACCTGTTAAGCCGTCATTTTGCAAATTTATAGCCACCATAATTACCTGATCTTAACCAAGTGGATTACTGTCTGTGGGGTTACTTAAAAAACAACGCTATAAGAATTAAAAGACAATATTACGGACCAAAATTGGTACAATTGTATCAGAAATGTTACTGAATCCTGTGTAAAATTCGGGGGAAATGTTGGTAACCTTATTACAACAAAAGGGGGTAATATTGAGCAATTGCCGTAAGTTGTTTTGGGCATACTAAATCTCATTCCTTAAGCAATTCATTTAAAATACAGGGTGTCCGCTATATACAAAGTATGCATTTAAGGGATGATAACTACAACGATTTAGAAACAAAAACATGTAATATACCTCGGGTCTATATGTAAGCGTAAACGAGAAAAAAAATTATTTCTCATGTCACAAACTTCGACGCATACTGTACAGCGGCAGCCGATCACTGCAGAATTTACCCGACGATTACAGGCGTGTGTTCTTGCAAATGGGCAACACATCGAGCCTTTCCTGTAATACATTTTCTCCTGTCTCTCAAAAGGTCCTTTTTAGGACCACCAATTTATCACTCATTTTTATTATATCATTTATCATTCATTTACCGATCGAAAGCTGCTATTAAACACGCCCTTTTCACTCTAACTTCAACATAGCATCGATTTTATTGTCATAACATTATTAAAAAAAACGCAAAGGTACCTCTTTCCTATTTATCGGATATTTTTAAAACGTATGGCCATTGACTGTGATATGGTATGATAAATGGTCTAATGTAGTTCAAGGTCGTATAAACATATATTGCTTCGCTTGCATCTTTGATATAGATGTGCTTCTATTGAATACGTGTACAGTATGGTGTAAGAGAAATGACACCACGCTCCAGTTTCAAAGTATAATTCGTTGTCGTCGTTGTTTTCAGTTATTTTTAACTCTAAATTTTTGATATGGTTTTTCGGTTATTTAAGAAAAAATATGGATGAGTTTTCTTGTACAGTTTGAGCAAATAAAGTTGTTTAGAAATAATTTGTTTTCTCGTTTACGCTTACAGATAGACCCATGGTGTATTAAATGCTTTTGCTTCTAAATCGTTATAGCTATCATCCCTTAACTGCATGCTTTGTATATCGCGGACACCCTGTATATTCCCTACTTTGCGATAACCCCATACATCACAGTAAACCCATATCTTATATTATATGTGTATTCGTTCTTTCTAAATATAAAACATATTAGATCACATTGTACCGACGAGTTATTTCATTTAAGTACGTAGTCAATACCCCTTTTCGTGTTTTGTTGTTACTTATATTTGCATTGTCCCTCTCTAATAAAACCTTGTATGTTCATCAACTAAAAAAATGATTCAACAAGACTTTTTGCACATATCAACATAAATTGTGTAACGTTGAATAAGAGATGTGGCAAAATTATTACAATTAAAAATGCGTATTTCCAACCAAACTATTCAAATCTGCTCTCTAGCACAATTATTAATAAATATGATTTTATTCGACCATAATACAATGTAAATGTACATAATTCGATTGTGTAGAGTCCTCTGTGTCACACATACATACGTTTCACAAGTTCAATGAATAAAACATTTATTTCTCGGGACGCGCATACAACAGACAATGAAAAAACACAACGTAACATATTTTTTCCGCGCACCTATACTACACAATAGGTATTTTATACAATACAGTAAATGATCAATTGGACAAAGAGATTAAAATCGGTGTTTATTCAGCGTTAAACGTATAACGTATAATATTATTCAAAGCTTTAGTTCGCTTCCGCATACTGTAAAATAAACACTCCGGACTGGTACAGCAGAATGTCCGTTGCAGAGTCTCATCACCAAGCAGTGCATCATATCAAGAGACCTATGAATGCATTCATGGTTTGGTCGAGGATCCGAAGAAAGCATATATCTAATGATTATCCCAGATTACATAATTCCGAAATTTCTAAAGTGCTAGGGGCCGAATGGAAAATGTTGTCTGAATACGACAAAAGACCTTTCATTGATGAAGCCAAAAGGTTGAGGAATCAACATATGCTAGATCATCCTGGTTATAAGTATAGGCCGAGAAGAAAGCCCAAACAGGAGAAAGAGTTGTTGCGAGACAGGAAAAGGATTGATGGACAATCATTTATTCCTTTCGCAGAATCCATCCATCATATTTATAGCAGACCTTTTTATTCCCAGTCGTTAATGGGTGAGATTTAAATTTTTGCTTATGCACAGTATTAAATATTTGCTTTGTCTTAGATTCTTTCAAACTAACACAAAGTCACATATTAATTAGCTACGATTCGAAAAGTACTTTATTTTCGTCGATTCCTACTAGTACCTCTTTCTTTGCACTTGCACTCATATTTTGGCACCGACAATCTAACAGCAGGCGCACAATACTGTATTTAAATTACTGAACTAACAGAAACGATACGGTTTGTTTAGGTATACATATCTACTGTACGTATGTATATCCTCAAGGACGTGACTGGCTTTAGCACTTGAATAGCCATCTGATCATTGGATTTAATGGTGAAAATGCGATCTAACTTGATCGTTGACTAACATGATGTGAAGCTTTGTACGAAGGAATTTAGCTAAAGCCAAATTATATAAAGCTATAACCCAGCCACATTAAATCGCTACCCTTCTTGTCAGTGATTTTATATAACAACATATTGGCTTGTAGTCCTTGAGAATGCTTGGATAATTACATAAGAATACTACATATACTATTTACAAACTTGTCATCATTGAAAGCGTTTAACTGTTTCCAAATATTAAGGAATCTTATTACCTACTTACTGGATTCTTGATTTGTTATCGACATACTGACAAGAAAGTTGATTGACCTCTACAGGTAAATATTGTCGGCATACTTACTGAAAAAAAGGAAAGAGCTAGCAAACATTAGCATGTTCATAAGGTTCATTCAATTGTTTTAGAATTGCAGGAGTACTTAGTAATTGAAAAATTGGCATTTATTAATCTATTTGTTCAATTGTTATCAGACAGGAAATCATGGAGTAAAAGCATTCGCAGGCTCGTCGTTTACAATTTAACAACCAAACTGTTTTGAATATTTTCTAAATAATTCCGGGTAGTTGATACACTCATACCCAAACGAAAGCTCCAAATACTAACGAAAGAATATTGTTACAAAAGGTCAAGATCTTCACGACGACAACTAAGACAAACCACTGAAGAAATAAGTATTTTTTTTTATTTTCAAGAGAAAAAGAGCAGATCGCGGTTGAATCTACAAGTAAATCTAATATTAAATCAGGCCCACTAAGAGAGCACACTTAAAAAAATCTGCTACCTAATAATAATAATAAGTTGGATGCTTGAGCGTAGGGGACCACAGAACCGAAGACAGTTCCATTAAATTAAGGAGTCACATTCCAATATTTATAACCGATGTAGATATAGATACATATTTGTCTGGTATCTTGTTGAATCTGGTACAATACTAAGATGCTTTTGACATTAGTGCTCTTCCAGCATTCAATCCTTGTAAGCCTCAGATGCTGTCATTAATATTTTGATAGGTCTACTATTTCTTGTCGATACACCATACTCTCTCTATCAGAACTAGATTTTATTGTGCAAATACGATTCTTTATGAAATTTTTAATGTAGGCCTTTTGTTTCTCCTATAATAGTGTAGTTACTATAGGTATAGTAATATTGTACTTATTGATAATATAAGTTAAAGATAAAACTTAAGGCCGTTTACCATTACAGATAATATTACATTGCCAAATCTCAACATTGCCTCCAGTTCATCAGTGAGAGACCACTCATCCGCACAATATTTCAAAGACACTATCGCATTGCAGCCGACTAGTTTACAACTGAAACCCAATAAGAGTGAATACCAGATCGAGAAACTGCCAAATTTAATTTTTGCCAGTAGTTCTGCCCGTTCGGATTTGGAACCCAGCAAGGAAATTACGATTCGTTACGAAAATCCCCCAAACAGAAGTATATATGAAAATCTATTTGAAGATAAGTTAACGCTACCCTCATATACTACTCTAGCTGGAACACTACAACAACGTGCTCTACTCAGAGCGACGTCTTTGTATCCATATCAGGACGTACCTAGCACTGTAACAGGATATTTTCAAGCGATAGTTTAGACTTGTGTAATTTGTACAAATATAATATATTATATTACATAATTTATTTTAGAACTGTTGGCATTATCAGTGGAATGTTCTTTCGGATTTCATCACGAATAGCTTAGTTTTCGAAAAGATTGTGCCAAGATCTGGAACTTAAGCTAAATGTGGAGAATAAGAAATATACTCGATTAAATCCGGAAGGCAGTTCCAGTTGTAACAAACTTGTAGTTAAGGTTTTGCGAAATAACTGAAATTTGTAATATTCTGAAATAGCATATATAGTGTAATTGTCACCCTTAATAAATTGAAAACATCCACGTTATCAGCAATATAACGAAATAAAAGAGAGTTTGTGGTAGAAAAGGGAGGATGCAAGACATTCAATTACAGGCAATGTATTTTACTATTTGCGAAACGCCACCATGCACGTGTCTACACGAATCTATGAATATTTCGAATATATGATCCACCCATTAACGTCAGAACGCAATCTCAGGGTACGATATCAATTCATCACAATCTCTGCGTTATGACACCAGCGGTTCCAAGCAACACAGCTCAAGAAATTAATAATTCCAATGCAATAACGGACTGAGTTAGCGCGCCCTACGTGTCAAACGAAACTTAATACGTGCATTAATATGTCACCAGAAATGCGAAATCAATTTATTTCCACCTTTCACGGTTGGAAATCGCATAATCATTTCAGATTCCTCTGCAAATTTATCATGCAAATGAATGTGTATGACATCTTTATGTGTACGAGAATGGCATTGGCGCTTATAAGTGCCAACACGTACAGGCAC
>SMLS01024050.1:0-10303 GCA_004785975.1 Popillia japonica | reverse complement strand
GTGGTTTAATTGACCTAGAAGTGGAAAAAAGTATCAGAAAGATGAGATGAAAGAAGAATGTAATCTAAGCATCTTTATTTCGTCGCCTATCGCTCCTACTGTTAGTCTTTTGTCTGTATATTTGTTTGTATATTTCAAACCTCAGGTGTAAAAGAGTAAGCCACAAACAATATAAATTGAAATTTACCGCCTGATATGTACATATGTACTGGGTGAGTTTTTTATCTCAAAACAACGAAATATTGTTTATTTTTTATTTCAAAGACACCCTGTATAAACAGATAGTTCTGATCCACTGCTCCATAAGATAAATGATGTAGATATATAATCGTACTTTATGTAAGTCAATGAAGAAATATCAAAATTACGTAACCTGATACGGTAAATTGTTAAACAATCTGTTAATTCAACTATTTAGCATAAACTAGCAATTAGATAACCGCAAAACTGAAAGTGCAGTTTATTGCCTCATTCTTAAAGGCAAGAAAAATCAGTAATTGTATTTAAAAAAGAAGCTATTATATAAGCACCATGATAATAATTTAAATAGAAATAGAATTGATTCAGACAGGAATAGATAACAACTGGCGATGTCTGAATATTGAAAATCAAGCTAAAGCGATATTTTTGGGATAAAGCAATATATTAAGATGACATCTTTAAAAACTTTTCAAATTATAATACATATTTAATTTTCTTAACATAATATAAACTTCTTTACAATAGCATTCATTAGCAAGCAATTGAGCACCAAAATCGCCATTTAAAAAAACATTTCGATTTCCATTAAACTTGAACTTGTCGTCAATCCATAGCGAAGACTAAATTAAACGCGTTAATGGCAATACAATTGCCTAAATTATAGAAAATTCTCATGAATACTAAACACCATATTAGAATCTAACAGTACACTTCCGATGAAGAAATACGCTTGTCTGTCAATAACTGTTAGGCGATTGTAATTAGGAAAGCTAATATTTGCATATACACAATTTTTTATACGCATATACTTAGAAAATTTTGCCTTATAACGTTACCGGTTCCTTTACATCACAGGTGCGGTGTCAATATGTGTTTTGATAGAAAACTCACGTTCGATTGAGTTTGAGGTAATCGCTCAGATAAAAATAATTGTTTATTTCAATAAATATGCAACATTGATGTATTTAAAAAGCGAACAGTTAGGTAAGTTATTATTATAATTTATAAAGTCTGTCTACCTTTTTGGTTAATAATAATTATGTATATAAAATAAACCGATTTTCCAACAAATTTAGTGGTTGATATATTCTAATTTATGTATGTATGTATACGTATTTTATGGGATTTAACCAAGGCTGTCTAATTTGTGGTATTTTAACCATTCTTTAACAACACGCAATTAAATCCATTAAATCTGAAAGAGCTTGTTGTGTTGAAATGTATCTTCTGTAGGTACTAACAAGATAGACAAAGTCGCCGAGAAATTAACATCCTCTAGCGAAAAGCGTGATTCATACCCAAACAATTGTTCTATTCTAAAACAGTATAGAATAATTAACGTTGCCAAAAGCCCTAACTATTACTATTAGTAATTCCCACCTGTTCTTATGTTGTTATTTACTACGTATCTAAGATAGTTGCGTTTTAGCGAATAATATTACCAATCGAGTTGCAAGTTATCACATCAACTGTGCCTAGTACATATACAGGGTGCATTTAAAATGAAAGTAAAAATATTAAGAATGGCAAGATACAATTAGGGTAATTCCGGGAGAGATGCCGGCATGGTAAAGATGCCGATTGTTTATACAGTACAATCCCGGTATTTCGCCGCCCTATAATTTGTAAACCCCGTTTATTCGTAATATATTGGCTATCCTCTAAAAAAATTCCGATAAATCGGAAAAAACCAATGCATTTCGGGCCTCTCGGTTATTCGTAATAGTATCTCTATTGAAGTTATTGTAAACGTCTTATAATTCGTAACAGCCTGACGCTCCCTTTGGTAATTCGTAATATTCGCCGAACAATAGCGATTTATTTCTCTAAATGTGCATATTTGTTAGCTTACAATATATCCTCTTGTTTGTATATCTTGTAATACATATTTAAAAAAATGTGTTTTCTAATAAATCGCATTCTGTCTAACCATATCTATACATATTTTTCTTATTTCTATCCCTCCCTCATTGGTTTTACTATACATACTTAATTTCGTTTATTCAAAATCCTGATAATTCGTAAGAATAAACGAGTCCGTTGGCATTACGAGTTATCGAGATTTTACTGTATTTCCGAACGTAGTCATCTGTGAGACACGAGTTACGAGCATACACATTCACGTGTCAGTGTCTGTGGAAATCTATATCGCTGTTGTGCAATCTCAAAACATTTTTAATTGAGACGAGATTTTTAGTTTCTGTTAAGTGAAAAGTATAAGGTAAGTGTACTATACTTACTTTATGAATATGCTAGAATAAAATTTTCATGAACATAGTGAAACAGCATGGATTGAAGGTGTACGTCTGTATGTTTGCGTACTCGTTATCTCAATTGCAACTATCCAAGGGCATTCGGCATCTCTCCCGGAAATTCGGGAGAGATGCCGATTTTTAGTAGGGTGATATAGCTAACATAAAAGGATACTAATACTAATTTCAGAAATGCCGAGCAAATACTTTCTAAATTCTTCTTTGCCTTCCCCCACATATCACAAACTATCTTCAACCACTGGACCGGTCGTTTTTTAAGTCTTTAAAAGGATCATTTTATCAAGCCTGTGATACGTGGGTAAAATCTAACGTCGAGAGAAGAATCAGTTGACTACAGTTCGGACGACTCATAGGTGTCGCTTGGGGAAAATCTGCAACTGTTCAAAATGCAGCATCCGGTTTTAAGACGACTGGAACCGCTTGATCCGCAAAACATTCCCTTACGGATGTACTGACGTGGGAACCAATGAAGCGCCTGCGGAAGTGTCGTGTCAAGAAGAAGGAGTATTTTCCCCACAGCCGTCAACTTCACACATTGCTGAATTGGCTGAACTGCCAGCAGCCCAAATCATACATAATGTTTGTATTCCTTCGAAAATTACCCCTGGCAAAGCCCTGGATTTTGTATCACCTGTTCCACCTGCTGCTGTGCTAGAAGTTAGGAGAAAAGCTAAGAAAATCGCAGACATTTTAAATAGTGTAGAAGGCAAATAGTGGCAAAGGCGCAAGAAAATTCAGGAGCACAAACAAGAGATGGATCTGAAGAAGCTAAAACGTTGCAAGAAAAGTTGCGACAAGCATCGTTTCGAAAAAAGGAAAACTTACTGCGAAGAGGAAAACAAAAAAACAAAAAAAATGAACTGGAGTTGGAGGAATCTACTGATGAAGATTTCGATTTTTCTATTCATGACAGCAGCTCGGACATGGAAAATAACAATGACGCAACATGTACTGGGTGTGAGGAAGAGTATACCAAGACAACCAGAGCTGATGACTGGATTCAGTGGTCCATTATAAGCAGTGGTTGCATGAGGGATGCACGAAATACCAAAATACGTGCGAAATCTGTGTAAAATTGCTCATTAAAAAGAAAAAAGTGTAAAATTATCTCTACCTTAACTTTGCGGCATCTGTGCCGTAATATGGGGTAGAGATGCCGATTTACAGAATGTGCGGAACTATTTTTTTTATTGTTTATTGCATTTAGTTTAAGGAATAAAGCTTATGCATCTTGTTTACCAAATAGATATTTTATCCGACTGCTTTAGTTATTTATTCTTATTATTTCATGATTAATGTGGAATTAGTAAACCACGAAAATATTAAAAAATCGGCATCTATCCCGGAATTACCCTATGTAGAATAGATCCAAAAAAAAATTGTTCGATTACGACGCGAATTCCAAAATTAATCTCCCTAATAAATTGTAATACCTATTGAATCGAGAATATTGACCTCGATCGAACTAACGCAAATCGCAAAAGCAGCTACCGATGTTATAAAATCTAAGAGATAACACTGATCTGTCAGTTATACCTACTCTGCGCTATATGCATTGGTCAAAACACAGTGGCGACACATATATTTTATAAATATCTTTGTAATTTTATTTCTCGCGTCTGGGAAGGAATTTGCGCAAAATATTTCGGATTTAAGTTTACAAAATAATATCTTTCATAGTCTTTACTTTTATTTCAAATACACCCTGAACAGAAAGGAAAATGGCGCGATGGTTTCTCCTATAGCGAGAAAAAACATGCTCCTATTACCTCAGAAATTTTATGTGCAAAAGTAAAATTTTTCTATGAAAAAATATCCGTAAAAAACGTGTAGATCAAAGTATGGGATGACTGCTAAGGTTGATACTTTACGGCGAACGTATTTCGAAAAAAGTTTTTACATGTCATTATAGAGATGGGCCTGTTTGAAAACCAAGTATATAATGTAGACAAAACTTTTTCGAGGGTTCTACCTGGAAATTCTTGGGTTCATAGTAATGAAAAATCAGCACAAGGAATATAAATAATATATAAAATAATTTCTAACGATAATTTCTAACGATCGAGTAACATTTACGCCATGCTGCAAAGTGGCAGGATTTCATAAGCTGCCACTGTTTCCTGGTCGGGAAGTTGTTAAGTCCTAGGTCATTCATAAATGCCGATCTACCTGTTGTTTATAAAGCAACCACCAGAGGATGGATGACAAGGTATTTGTTTAAGGACTGATTTAAAATTTGCTCTATTCTGTCTGTTAAAACTCATTTAGGAAATATTAATAAGGAACAAAAATGTTTACTTCCTCTGAGGACTAGATAAATACTGACTCGTGTGACGTTTCTCCCTCCGAATTGTATGGCTGTGATTCAGTCGATGGATCAGATCTCATACAAAACATTGAAGTAAAGTATAGAAGACTTCTACTACAATATGTTGTACATTCTCAAGGAAATGAGAACATTCTAAAGAGTTTGAAAGATGCGGTTACAAATTTAAATAAGGCATCGCAAAATGTCAGTACCACCAATATTAGGATTTGCAACAACAACAGAGTATGTATTTTAGCCCCATCATACATTGACGGTGAAAATTCACTGATAAACTTTTTGCTTTGAATACCAACCCATAAATATAAATTCCGCCAAATCATGTACAGTTCTTCAAAGCACGTGCTGGTGGGCAAACACACACATCGACAATTTTATTTAGAATGCAAAATATAAAATTTTTCATCAAATTTTGTTTTGGCCTCTTTCTCACTACTAATGAACATCGCCATAAAATACCAAACTAAAAAATATGTTTGAGAATTTGAACAATTCCTGAGAACTGAATGTATGATATCTGGCATGTAGACGGAAACACTAATTTTGCAACTAGCTACATATTCTACAACATGTACTTCAATACTTCCACTCATATCTGAGTTTTAATACACACTGCTGTAAATCTGGTTTGTTACATTCAAATATACGCTTTACTGCATACAGGAAGGAATTTATTTAAACATGACTGTACCTACCTGCTTAAATTTAAACAAGATGTACATATGTAAATATAAGACGCATAAAACCTAGCTTAACGATCCAATTTGTGAAAACTTCCTCAGACATTACCATAATTAAGAAAACGTTTTATGCAGACATGAATTTTGAAAACAGGCACACAACGTATGGAACGTAAGAAGGTAATCTTCATTTTCTCTCTCCACCGTATCCATTACCGCCTTATTACCATACAATTCAGTCTCAGGAATAAATACTGCATCAACGACCGACAATAAATAAGAGAATGACAATCGTAGAAAATTTAAAACCTACGCGAAATAATTGCTTTTCTACATCTTGTTACATTGTATTAATATTAAAAAGTCGTTATAATTGTAATTACAACGGCTAATTTACAAGTAAACGTTTTAAACTCTAACGTTAGTTAAAGATACTCTAAGAATAATACAAAAATAAACCACTCAATTATCTTTCGGGTACAGAATTAGTTCATGTATACAGCAGGTAATATTACTATCGCTCTATCTTTACGTTACTTAGGAAATTATTACCGACAGGTATCGGATCAATTAAAACACCATCTTTATGCCGGATCTAAATCACTTGCACTTTATCTTTTGCTCACTATAAATAGAACATGCATGCGTATACCTCGCACGTCTCTGTTCGGGGGAAACATTAAATGTGAATTCGTTAAAGCGTTCACATAACGTCCATTAAGATTCGTAAATAGTTATTGGCCAATTACAACGGCTCCGATAGGCTATAAGTCAGCAGGAATGTCGCGTCTCGATGTCTTTAGCTTGCGTAAGATGAAGAGATTTATGAAATTCGTACGTAAAGTTAATTCACCACACAAGAGGATAAAAAGTGCGCTCTAAAGGGCTAATAAATTAATTCAAACGGCATTTGTACGATATAGAGATACGTTCAAAAATCATAATAAACCTTCAAAATATGAAGAATTCTAATGATGAATTCAAAACGAAACCGGTCGTGAAAGCCCACAAAGTTATATAAGTACATTTCCCACAAAATCTATCATCGAATATTTATAGTGGGTGGTTGCTGTTTAGTGTGTAAAATAGTGCAGCAAGCACTTCTACCAACCTTGTTTAAAGTCAGAGGAAGATTAATTCCCTATCAGTCTAATTTGTGCTAGCATTGTTTTGGATATTGTGCAACTGCATCTTTAAAGATCTACGAGGGATTATATTAATAATATGTATTACAACTTAACATAATTGCTTTATACAATTAACACATAATAAAATACACAAATATGTAATTTTGATTCGAAGTACAAACTACGCAATTGTAAAATGCAGACACCAAATAATTAGTCGGCCAATTAAATTATTACATCTTACGTAATTTCAGATGTATCTCCTTGTAGAAACGAGTTTCTATTAAATAGAAAGAATTTATTAGAATGCATCTGCATTTAACTACCTGCACCTTGATATAAGTTTCGATGATTGAAGAAAATTTGCATTTAAATGTCATCAGGACTATAAATAAGCGATTGATTGATACATCACTTTTAAAATTGATGACTATATGAGGTAATAATCAAGTGACTTAATATTATCAATAATTTGTGTATTTCGGCACAGTAATGGGTGCAATTTTATTTCGATTTAGCAGGAAGTGTAAAATTAGTTCTTTTTGATGAAATCAGTTAAATGCCAAGGATGACAACCGGCTATAAACACTCTTGTGCAATATACCCATCCCGAAAGTTAGCATGAAGTTAGCGCTTAGAGTTTTACGTAATTATAAGGATCATACTGCTTATGATTACTATCTTAAAAGTAACTCGGGCGAATGTTTCTTATACATGTATCCTTCGACAAAGTACAGAGAGAGAGAGTAGAAAAGTAAAGATAGATTTTCGGTAGCATGCGTTTACTGTTGAACAGCGGTTTTGTCATTCAGTTATTTTTAATCAGCCATGGAGAACAGAAAAAGGAAAAGTTATACAGTAGATCAAAAATTCAAATTCATATGGGAAGTGGAAGTTAATCCACACAAACTAAAACCGAAATTGCTTCAGATTAAGGAATTCTACAATATTCTTACCAGCAAGACATTAGGCGAAAAGGATGGCTCATGCCATGGAGGGAAAAAAGGTAAAATTCGTTCTTGCTGCCACCAACGCTGACAGATCAGACAAACTTCTCCCACTTGTGATAGGCAAATCCAAGAATCCGAGGTGTTTTAATGGTGTAAAAACTAAACTTACGGAATATGAATCCAATAGGAATTCCTGGATGACTATGATTTCAATGGAGCAGTGGTTAAAGAAATTAGACATTAGAATAAAAAAGGAAAAAAAATCCTCTTTTTATAGATCGATGTGCGACACATTCACCTCAAATAATTTTGGAAAATGTTTGAGTGAAATTTTTTCCTCTCAACTGTACAAGTGTTCTACAACCAGTCGATTTGGGTATAATTGCAAATTTCAAAGTTCACAATAGAAAAATGCTAGTTCAGTATTTAAGAAGAAAAGTGAAACAAGCTAAATTGTATGATTTCTTTAAAAGAGAACCAAGTTTAAAATAATGTTTTCTTTTTTAATAGCTTTGCTGTTTGTAACATTTTACACATGGAAGTCAACTATATTTCCCTTGATATACGGAAATCAGGTTCAACTGTATGTTGATTTATATTGCCAGTAAAGTATTGACTCTCTAGTAACACGGATTATAAAAATTAAAAAGAGACAACAATTGATGCACTGCCAACAAATGAGGTTCACGACAGAAATAGATCAATCCAAGAAAGACGAAGACTTCGGATAGTTTCTGGGTGGAAGTAATTCAGATGTTATCATAGCCCCCCTACTGCAATGATTTCTCTTTCTTCTTGCATTCACTTATGATTGGCCAATATTGTACAATCTTTTATATACTAAAGGGCTGGGTAGAGTGGTAGAGTGTGTTAGTGTGAAAAAAACCAAGGACCGAGCTGCAATTTTATTGTGGGCTAATGGTCTTGGCGAAACAGAAATTCCTCTTACTATCAACAAGTCACCAAGACCACGGTGTTCTGTCGAAGATGGGAGTGTATTGGTTTGCAAACAAACAATCGTGGATGAAATTTTTACTGATTGGTTAAAAAAATTTACTGCAAGGAATCGGAAAGAAAAAAGGAATGCTCAACTTTTATTAGACAATGCACCTTGCCATCCAAGAGACTTAAAACTAACAAACGTGAAAATAGAGTTGTTACGTGCCAATACCTCAAGTAAGTTACAACCTTTAAATCAGGGAATTATACAAAATTTTTAACTTTTATCGTCAGAGAATTATGATCTATGCGATTATCAAAACTAATATCATAGTTGATTATTAATTTAGGGAAGACGAAGAAACCTATATGATAAAATCCTGTCTCCCGATTTTCGGAGTCTCCTTAGCCAAGTTGTGCCTACAAATATTGACGAAGGAGATCAAACTCTTATTGAAGCTGACGACGAAACGGAACACAAACAAACAAACAATTTTAGAGAGTTTAAGTTCTGTAAGGTTAGAGACCGAACATAACTAAAGTGGATGTAAGTACATATACAGTCCTGCAGCTGAACCCTAGTCTTTGATTGTTCATTTGCTATTTAAGTAAAACGTTTTTATGACACACAAAGTGAAACTAGACATTAAGGAGTATATCTGAAAATTATTTTGGATTATACAGGGTGAACGAAAAATAACACAGAACAAATTTTCATTTTTTTTATGAATTACATACATACAAACTTATTTTGTTTTATATTCCTAATAATTGTTATAAAAACAAATTTCTTCTATCACGCCTGGTATTATAAACAAATGAAATTGATATTGATCATACAATACTAACACTAACTAAGGATATGATTCTAGAGATGGCCATAGGAACATATTAACAAAATTTGTCCAAAATAGGATCTGCATCCGTTTATGTAAAAATATACATCTTTCGTCTGGATGTCGTTTGTCAGGATCGGATAAATTGAGGTCATTAATAGAAGTTCTTTGCTAGAATAATTCATATCATGAAATAAACTTTTAAAATATAAATTCTACGCTTGTTACACTATTATATTCTATTCATTTACACATCACTACAGTAACCCAACTTTTTATTAATATTAACATACTTGGCAGTGTTCATATTTTCACATTTTCTGCAATCATAGCACATTTGATACCTACGTATGTATTACAATAATGCAATTCGTACACATTTTAAAATTTTGCTTTTTTATCGAAAACGACTACAGATAGTCATGGGAACATATTAACAAAAATTGTTCATAATTAAGATCCTCATTCGTTTATACAAAAATATACAGGGTGTCCAACTACAACAAGATCTAAAAAAGTTAGTTAAAGTTTCCGAAACTGGATCATGAAATAGCTTGAAATTTTGTCGGAAGTGTCTTCTGTTTCTTGATAAAAGAATTCCCAATTATTTCATCGTAAACATCACACAATTTCCACTAAACAGGCGCCTCAAATAAAAAAATAAAATAGGTGCGTATAGACAATAGTCAGTGACTTCCAAAAATGCAAAAAAAATACATAATGTTCTATTAAAAAAAAATACATGATTATACCGATTGTTTTTCGATTACAATTACAAATAATACAACATTTTATAACACACATCTCCGCAATATCAACCGCAGAAATACTGACACAAAACTGACATCATTTTCTTTATAACAACTTCAACTAAATAGATATATAAACTAGTTCAGTAAACTGCGATGAGTAAACATTGATTTATCCTATTTAGTGACATTCTTTATTTGTAAGTTCTACGTATGTACATA
>SMLS01024047.1:0-12448 GCA_004785975.1 Popillia japonica | reverse complement strand
TAAAGGTATTACAAATAAAATTTCATACAGACTACTTAAAAATACGTACACTGAGATGCTCGGAAAATCACAAAGGCGTTATAGGAGTATATGTTATCGTAATAATGGCAGAAATACGACTACACAGTGAATTACAACTAATTTTATTCTTTTGGCTGACTAGTTACTGATGTATCGGACTGATCACGATCCTTTATCATTCCCTCTAGATCTTGAACAGCGGATGACAGCTGGAATAATCTTACAAACACGTCACCCACATCGCCATCTTGATTTGTAATAACGTAACAATCTGAAAAAATTTAATATATCCTTTAGACTATATCGAATTAAACTAGTATTTTGTATATTCTTACCTGATCTCTCTTGGACTAATCTCTTGCAGTAACTATTTAAAATTATAACTATATCATCTTCCAAGCTAATGTTAGCATCGCCCTCATTAAAATGGCCGCGATTATGTTTAACTAATGAAATAGCAGCCGGCCATTTTTCATTGGTTAATAGATCATACAGAGTATTTTCTAAATCTTCTAATGTTACGGGTGTTGGGGATGTTGCAGAAGAAACCGGCGTAGGAGTACCCCCGTCCGCTTCTGTATCTTCAATTGCTCTAGTTAAAGCACTTCTTACAAGAATAACTTCATGGGTGACGTCTTTTAACTGTTATAGATAAATGTTATCAATCGTAAGTTAGATACTAAGAAAAAAACCAACAAAATTAAGATTGTTACCTGAATACTTTTAAGCGTTATATTTAATGTTGAAATCATTTTATTCGCGGCTTCAATAAGCAATAATAGCTGGAAATGCAGTTTATATAATGCTTTTCCTAAATCTAAAAGATAATCTTCGTGCCTAGTATCGTTGTGTTGTCCACTAAGTAATTCTAATTTTAGGGAAGTTTTTACGGAATCAGAATACTGTAACATACACATTATGTGTAGATTAATTATGTATCTTAGCAGTTTAAAGTATCTCACCATCGTTGCTTGTTCTCGTTTATCACAAAATGTATCCAAGTGTTCTTGAACCTCCAGCATTCCATATTTTAAGGTTTCGAGTAATTTTTGATTGTTCATACCGGTAGTGTTGAACCAGATAAAATGAGTGGGAAGAATACGATGGGTTACTATATCGATCATCGAGCTTAATCTGGAACTCATGATTTTTACAGTGGCTAAATTACTGGCGACTGATTGACAAAGATACGTGCAGGATTCTTGCGTAATAGCGATTGTAGCATTGGAAATACTCTGAAAGAAGATAATGCACACAAAATATATTTAGTAAACGAAAGTTAAGCTTTTATATTTAGAAATGTCTACCTTGATAAGTTTCTGTAGTTGATGAAACAGTTGCAATGGATTGGTTGGATTTGGAGATAGAGTACTTTGAACATAAGCTGACCAAGTTTCCACGGTATCGCTTCTAGTAATAGGTCTCATATTAATTAAACCGGGTGAAGCATTGCATGGTGTAACATCTCCTAAATCACCCGCACTTGATCCACTAAAAATGATAGAATAAAATGATGTTTCGTAGTGTATAGCAATTAATATACCTCGTATCAGATCGAGCGCTAGAATCGTGTCTTGCTCTCGTGAGACTTAATGAAGATGGCGGAAACACACTAGCAGCACCTGCCGAGCTATTGTCAAACTCTGGAGCTACAGGAATTTCATCTAGTGGAGATTCAGATCCTATTTCATCATCAGATGATTCTTCTGCGCCGACTCTCTGAATACACCGATATTTGAAATATATGTGTGAAGGTGGGAAAGTATACAAGTTATGTATGGAACATTAAAGTGGTAATGAAGTAAAGAGAAATCAACTTTTAAATCCACTAATTACTACAAATGAATTAAATAAAGGGTCACACTACTACTTTAAATACGAAATTATTGCACTGGATACAGTAAATAAATTTTCAAATTTGTATTCTAACAGTATAATGAAATAACAAAACATAAGCTGAGGTGTTAGCAGACGGAGCACTCACATTGTGATTAAAGGGGCACACGTGTACCTTTCTGACGGTTAAAACCGGTGTCTGCTCGCTTATACTATCTTCCATTTGCCGTAAACTAGGATGTTCTTCTTCTCCTTCACTTAGCGGTCTCCTACGTACACCCCAATTGAAGTTATCGGTACTTTCCCCCTAAAATATAAAAATAAAACAAAATGAAGTTTTCAGGTTACCAAATGATACTTAACAATTAGGAAAGCACTTACCTCTATGCTTTCGCTTTCATATTCTAAGAAATCGAAATCCTTAAATACGCCAAAATCGGCTGTGGCATCATCCCTTCTAGAACCACCGCTTAGATCATTGTTAGCGGCTGACACTTCTTCGGTACTTGATGCCATACTGGATTGTCTTTCTAATATATCAGAGCTCTGACTGAATATCACCTATAAAACAAGTGGAAACATGAATAAAATGCAATGGTCTTGAAAGTCACACTAAGAATATGGCAAATCATTATCAAATAAATTTTACAGGAAATAAAAATTGAATGTGTATGAGAGCGACATCTCCGATATAAAACATCTATTAAATTCTAATTGATAAAATATCTTAACTAATAAAAAATATATACCATGCCTTCAAAACTTTCCTGATTAGAGATGGCCATGATTTTTTCCTATGATTGGTAACACCACTACAGTGCGTCACTTTGACAGTTCGTTGGTTCGTATGTCACTATGAGGTGTATAAAACACATACACACTGACAGTTGTCAAAATTTGGTTATAGTACAATTTAAAAAAAATGCAGTGTTCTCAATCTTAGAAAGAAAATTAATTAAAAAACAGCCTACTCTAATCAGGAAAGTATTTGAAGGCATGGTATAGTATACGTAATAGGTTCCAAATGTAAACTTCAGTAAGGTCTGATTCAAAAAGTGGGATTAATACTTGCCGATGTATCAGTAGGCAGAGATCTATAAGTATATCAAATACAGTTATTGAGCCACAACAATTATCAAAAAGTTGCTAATTTCTATTTGAAATATGTTAAACCAACATGCATTGTTTTGGAGCTATTAAATAATTTTCAATAATCACAAAACCAATTATTTCATTTTATGAAGTAGGTTTATTAGTGGCTTCAGAGCTGCATTTCAATTTAATATCTGGTCATTATCCGATGTTGCTACTGTTATTTATATTGTCCCGAGCAGATAAGGAATGATTTCGGGCATTGTCCGTTGCTAAATCTGACCCCAGTTTAAAGAGTAAGTAATACATATAAGGTAATATATTACATATTTATATGTAATATATCAAACGTTAAAGCAAAGTTTACTTAGATATGTTTCATAATGGTTCCACTGTACTCGGAAATGCAATATATTCTGAGATGTCAATCATTCATACACATTGTTAGTAATAAATAAATACAAGCAATAGAATTTTGTAGATAGAATGAAGAGAGAAATAAGGTGTTATTTACATACTTTGTGCACTTTTGGTCCACATTTAGTGTCATTGCTTGTGACAGAGAAACAAAAACACTGAAACATGCAATCGTACTACTGTATAAACCAAAATTCACAACTAGAAGTTCTACAGGAGTAAAGTTTATACGGGCAGGTGACTGCATGATATCATACAGTAAAGAAAAAATTTGTGTTTCTGTGTATTTATTCTATATTTTTACCACATTTTGATTTCACATAAAAAGATGTTCGTATAAAGTTTCTGTTGTGCATATGTAAGTTGACCTAATAAAAGCTTTCGTGTTGTGGTGTTTGAAATTATTGCGTGATATTTAAAACTGTGCCAGTCGTTTTTTACCTTGGAGTATATAATATTAATCATATCATCCTAGAAGAAGATCGGCAATTGGAAATCACAAGAGAAAATATAGTTAACAATATAAATGTCAGTGAATTAATGAGACAGCTGTTATGTATCTGAAAACCATGATACGAGTTTTTGAATGTATTTACTTACTATATTATTTACGACATATTTATGAATTTTATTGAAAATAAACATACAGTCAACCTTGTATATTTATAAAAATGAAATAATGGTTAACAACTTTCTTGGACAGTAGCGACTTTGTTCAACAGCTACTATTAGTGCTTTTCTATACCACATATACAGTCTGTTTGAATTTAGCTGTCAAGGCAGATATCTCGGCTACTGTAACAGATATGATAAAATGTTATAGAGAAAAAGTTCTACATTTAATTTGCTATTATCCTTTATCGCAAGAAAAACAACAATTAAGCATCCAAATAGTATAGATGTAGCAACTACATTCAAAATTTTAAATGGAACGTACCCAATTTATTAAAATTAACTGAGTAAATTCCTGCTTATTGTTAATTTCATTTTAATTAACACAAAATCGGTGTTATTCTAATGATGAAAAAATGGACAATCTAAGGGTGTACATCAGATGTAATGATAGTAATAGAGAAGCTTGTGTAATATATCAAGCTATGTATGTATCCAGAAAGGCGACATCCACATCGTCGTACTTTTACATGGCTCGAAAACAATTTGAGAAGAAATTGCTGCTTTAATAACCAGGTACGAAGGAGAAGAAATGGACGTGTCGCAAATTATCAAGATGTTTTAATTTTGGCGTATTTTAGAGCACATCGACTGAATTCAATAGTCAAGCAGTGGCTGATTTAGGAATAACTCATCATATTTTCTATCTTAAAAAAATATAAAATCATTCTCTCTAAGTACAAGGTTTAAGAGCTGGTGATTTTGACAGGAAGACGATATTTTGTAATTGGCTAAACAATAATCAAAATTTATTAAATTTAATTCTTTGGAGCGATGAATCCAATTTTAACAATAACGGTATTTCTATAATAGAAAAAACGATCATTTCTGGGGTACAGAGAATCCACGCCAATATCGGGAATGTAAATTCCAACACAGATTTTTCATTAATGTATGGCTTGGTATTATAGGGAATATTTTAGTCGGTCCCTATTTTTATCAAGGATGTCCCGCATCTTAAAAATCCTATCAGTAGGGCTTGTGGCCAAATAGTACCACACATGCCGCAAAAAGTGAGAACAAATTTAAAACGTAGGACCCGAGAATGTATTACAAACAACTTGGATTACCTACTAATTGCAAGTTATTTATACGTTGTTCATTATGTAATGTTGTATTTATGTTAAATAGCCTACGATATTAAAATGGTTTTAAAAATTATTCAACGGGAAGCTGACAAATGGTTTTCATTTGTTTTACAGCCTACTTTGTCGAATGAAACTCTAATCGTAGAGCACACAGTTGTAACTTAACTATCGATTTATATCTTTAATTTGCTTATGGCATGTTACATCTTTTAATTGCTTAATTGTTTTTTTGGCGATAAAGGATAATAGCAAATTAAATGTAGAACAACTTTTTCTCTATAACATTTTGTCATATCTGTTACAGTAGCCGAGGTACGTATATGCTGTGACAGCTAAAATCAAACAGACTGCATAAGAAATGTATACGAAATAATCGTCTCGTAAGGGGAAATATAAGTAATAAAACAGACAGAAAGCTAGGTCAGATAAACTAGAATACTTTGAATGGGGATCACTGGCGGCTTGTTCATAGGGTCATTTGGTCAATGACCTCCCAAAAATTTTGACAATATATAAAGAAATATTAATTATTACGTGTTTTATTAAAATAGGTAATTTACTCGCAAAAGTCGCAAATATAATTAACTTAAAACTTATCGGCCGTCCCTCGTATTCCAACCTCCTGAACATTGGGCTGGCGGTGTGAACTGTCCTCGTTGTATTGAAGGTACGCGGAAATATCCGAATAACTCGCAGCGCCCGACCCGACCCGAACGTACGAAGCATTTAATCTAGTTTGGGTCATAAGCCCACTATTTGAAATCGAATTTAGGTTAATTTCCGATGAAATGTTAGATGGCAGCACAAGTGCGTAGTTGGAAAAGTAGTGTTCGGATTTACCTGTAGTCCCTGTGTTTATAATTTATAACAGTGAACATGTGTTTTAACCTTGTTTTAACAACCTTCTTTTAGCAAAGTTTGTCGAAAGTGCAAGTGTGTTTATAGCGATTTGTTTGTGATCTTTATTGAATCTACCAGATTTTCATTAGATTTTTTTTTGTTTGAGTTTATATTACTTTTCTTTTAATTCGATTTAGTTTAGTGTACATTTAGAAATAAAATAATAAGCAAAGTAATATCTTGCATTTTTTTTCGTCAGTGAATTTGTTCTTATCTCAATGTAATACGTTATTGTAATAAAATAAGAGCATATATGTATATTGTTTGGTAATTACTGTCAACCTTTATGCATTCTTTCGTGCATAAAAGGCATTTAACGTCGATTATTTACTTTAAAAACAAATATTTGCAATTTTAACGAACGTGTTACTCAACACTTTTCCACTGCTAAAGAACGAAGAATGGACCTCCAGTTTAAGACTATTTAAAGCGAAGGTAAAATATTTATATTTTTTAAGTATGCCTATTTTTTAAATTTATTTTTGACCTCCCAGTATAATTGACCACGAGCCGCCACTGATGGGGAAGATGACAGTCAAAGATAAATTGAAAAACAAATATGTATGTATATGTTAGCCCTAGATTTCGATAAGTATAAAAATGCAAATCTTGCAAATTATTTTAGAGAATATTTAGAGAGAATATTATTTCTAAATAATAATTAATTAAATCATGCCACTATATTGTGAGACAAATGTCTGGAGCCATGGACTGGAGCCAAAGCAGTCTTTTAAATGGTGGGAAAAATGGTCATACAAATGATTTGTGGCTTAAATGTTGCATCTTGAAAGCAATGAAAAATCTTTTACGTATGACATAAAAACATGTGTAGGGGGCACCGTGAATTTTCATGTAACGTTCTATGGACTGGTAACATATGTATAAGAAACTGTGATATTGTTCAATATTTACAATGAACACAAAATATAAATAAACAAAGACTTCAAATCAAATTCGGTTGCAACGTTAAATTTGGAGACTAGAATTATGATAAATGGAAATTTGGTATTGGTACTTCTCTACCAAACACTTTGATCGTCAAACAATAGTTAGAAGAAAACGAACTCCTACACGAAAAAAGGTTCTCTGTTCTTTTACGACCAATTTCGTCAGATTGTAGATTATTTCATGTGACAAAATGAAAACCAAAGTGTACAAACAAACCTAGCTTTGTAAATTTTTAAAAGAACAAATTCAAGTTCGTTTAATTTTTCAAAGCTAACTCTGTTTTCTGTTACAAAGAAATTGTAAATACCTCTAGCTTATTTAGCAAAATAACCATCCGAAGTGGTCCTTTGTTGTAACGGGAAAAGTAAGCTGCTTCTAATAAAGTCATAACCAACTATGCACACCATTAAAAGACAAGTGCATGGCATAACTCAAAAGTATCAACTTAGCTGAACATTAACGCTGACCGATAGAGGGTATAGTTAGCTACCCTAGTATTTCTCATTTCTACTTTAGTTCAAATTCAATGATAAAGAGAAGTATTTAGAAGTTTTGTGAGATTCCGCTTATTTCCCATTTAACCAAATACATACATATTATGTATTTATTATAGTTCACTATTCAACAAAACAACTCTCTTTATATTGTAATTACTTAAATAAAAGATTTCTCTATTGTTTGTCGGGTTGTAAAGTAAGGTTCAAAAACAAATTATATAATTTGGAATCATCGCAATATAAATCAACGTTAGTGGAGATTATATACACAAGTACATATCTTCCACAAGTTTTACTACTACACACGCTATAAAATTAAAACTTTACCAACTATCATTTCCAAGAAAGTTGTGTTTGAGGTATTATTTGAAATGTCTAAACCAAACTGTATGCGTGATGTATAATGTATATTATGGGAGTACGTATTGAAGTCATGAACTAATCTATCAGAAACGATACTATTACCAACTCAGAAATGAAGATTTTATACAAAGTCCAGGGATATATGGATAATTACATGCTAAGTCTATAATCTAATTAGTATATAATAGACAGACACAATATATTACAAACTTACAAAGATAAGTTATAGTCAATAAAAATGAAGAACTCACCGATGGGCTCTTTGGTAAACCTACACGCTGACCACAAGTTGTCAGAAGATTAACTAGACATTCTCTTACACGACCCTAGAAAAAACGTATGTAATGTTAAGTAATGACCTATAATTTTAGCTCAGTTACCTGTGACATCCAAGGTCTTTTCCATCCAGAAAATGGTGCGGTATCAGCTGGGCTTAAAGAGCATGATCTTCTAGGAGATGCCACAGTTTTAGTCTGCGCATTGTCATCTGATTTCGCTACAACTTTTCTACCAATTACTGGAGTTTGCGACATATCAAAAGTAAAATCCATTGTTCTTCCTATGAATTAACAATAATAATTGTTGATTATAATAGATATACACCAAATAACTACTAACCGGGAAGTTCTTTTTTACTAAATACTTCTATTTCGGAAAATGAAGGATGTGGAACTGAGGTTATAGAAGTTTCCCAATGCGTATGTAATGATGTAGGTGGCGCTGATAAACTACTCGATCTCGTAACGACCAGTTTCAAGATTTTTAACGATTCTTTCCAATGAGGGCCTTCAATGTATTTGACGATTACACGTAGCAAATCTGCATTTATGGGTTGAGATGCTGCGGATGCTAAATCAATGTAATGCAACATACAATGGAGTATGTTTAAGACGGATAGTTGTAGATTACTGGGGCCCTTTTCTAATACTTCAACTAGGAATGTTAGCATTGGCAGGCTTAGATATGAATAAGTGTCATACAGATATTTGACAACGCATTTAGTCCATTGAAAGCTTTCTTTACAAAAAGTTCGACGACTGTAAAGGTTCATCACGGTACCTAAATTTTCTAACTTTTTGCTTTTTTCAATGCTAACCTGAAATTTAGAATGCAAAGTATAATCTAGACAAACACATCACACTTAATTACTTACTTGGGCAATATTTTCAGCACTTCGAATGCATAGCTCATTAGCGTCTTCATAGTTTAGTAGCATGTAAGGTAGGAGTGCAATAACATTCATTGGGAATGCGATACTTTGAGAAGGGTCGACAACGACAAGATCTAATAGTGGAGTGAACTGAGAAAGTAGTGCTACTACAGGTTCATATATATTGGGGTGCGTACAGCCCTGTAAAAGTAGAATTAGTACATAATTTTATTCCGCTTGTGAATATGTAAATGGTACCTTTAATAAGAGGGCATGTACACCCGGAAAGGCGTTCCATCTTAACTGCGATTGCAGTTTTTCAACTTTATCTCTTGCGTCCGGCCTATCCAACGGAAGTCTATGCATAACTCTTGCCAGTAGTCTTAAAGCTAATAAGAATTCATGCTCGTAATCAGATTCCAAAAGGGAAACAGATAACCAAAACAGTTGCGCCAAAATTGTCATTTTATCGTCTTGCGAAGCGGAATCTCCTAACAATTTTAAACTCTGAGCCGATCTAGATCTGGATAAATTTGAGCAAAATTTGCTGAGATTCGAACCCGATCTATTATCGCTCTCGGAGCCTATACGGCCTTTTAGTTCTTTAGCATCGGTTGCTGGAGATCCAGAACTTTTTCTTAAATTGTACGAGACTGAGTAACTTGTACTTCGAATATGACCACCTTGATTTAAATATGGAAATGGTGTAACACCGTCTCCGTACATTAGATGACCTCCAGTTCGTTTATAGAGAGCCGTTTCCTTATTGTTTAAATTTGGCGTTGATTTAAAAAAGTCTCTCATAAAGTCGAGTGGGCGGAAATCCGATTCTAGGGAGTCTACTGCTGCTTCTAGCGTTAGAAGTAATTCAGTGACATATCCTGTAATATTACAATAAAATTTGTGTGAACTATTGTGTTAAATACAATTTAAACAAGTAGTGAAAACTTCTATGTAAGAAATGACAAGGTGTATAAGCAGGATATATAATTAAAGAAATCAAAAATTATTATTTCTATCGTCTTATTTTCAAACAATATCTGCTGTAGAATTATGTTACTGATAACACAAACGACTTTTTCCATTCTTAGAACCCATTTCTACTTGCGACGCAAATAAAAACAATGTATTTTATATTACGTTCCGCTATAGTACTTTCTTTAATAAATAATTTTAACGCAAAACGGTCACATAATTTTGAGTAAATAATAATGTAATAAACATTATTAAATAATATAATATAATATTAAACGTATTATTGTATAGTTCAAGCTTGCAAATATCTGAATATTTCCATTTTATTCGGTTCACTTACCACGTAGCATATATGTACTTGCACTGATAATGAAACATTAAATAAGAAAGATGTGTGTACAACATGCAAGGTTACAAAAAAAATATAAATAATAAAATTAGTAGTACCTTGCATATCTTCTCCTTGTTCCGCAACTGTTTCCACCAAACGACTTAAGATATCTGACAACATCCTAGAAGTAATAGGAACTCTTAGGGCTCTAAATATTTGTAGAGAGCGGCCAGCGTAGTGTCTCGAAGAACAGCTTAGTCCTAACTGCAAAGCCGTTTGAGCCCAACGTTCATTAATATGGGCATTAGGTAGTGAATCTTGAAATACTCTTAACACATGTTGCAGGAAAACGTCGATTTGTTCGGCACTTCTGATCTGCCATACTTTGGCAGTAATATCCTCATAGTTCCAAAGAGGTTGATTCTGTCTAGTAGCCAGAAAATCTATCAATGATTTGATAACTTCGTGTATAGCCATATTTGGGCCGACCTCAGGTCCTGTCCACGCAGAACTTTCCTCTGGTGTTACTATTACAGGTGGAATTGTAGATTCCTTGGCTTTATCTTCTGTAAAATAATATGCCCTTGTAAGTGTCAGACATAGGTGGCAGCTAGCTGAAATTTTCTAGATAAAATTACCTGAACTATTTGCATTAACACAAGACGAGACAACATTCGCGCTACTAGTATTATTTGTTTCTACATTAGAAACGACAGGCATGGGACCTTGAAGATAACTATCAAATATTGGATCAGGTTCTACAACACAAAACCGAACAATATAGTAAAGAAAAGCATTGCTATTAATACAAATCACATATTAGAACAAAAAACCAAAAAAACGATACACAAAAATAGTGTGACAGAATGCTACATTTACAGAAAACAAAAACAATACATAGAAAAATCGTGTAATTACACGTTTGTACCTTCAATATGAGTAAAACTTAATGTTTTGTTTATTGGTTACTTTAATGCATAATAATATATATGCTGTAAATTAGGTAGGTCCAATAATGCATTTATATATCAAAGTAGTTTAGTAAGAATAGACTTGACACAGATATAATTCTACTAATTTCAATCCTAACATGACTATTTAAGTTTATGCTATGTTCAATTATTTTAACGTAACTTATTTAGCTACCCTATGTATGATAAATCGCCTGGATATAGTAATAGGTAACTGGTGAAACTTGCGTGTATGTAGGTTAGAATGTTGGCAAATACATTAAATTTACGTGACTGGAAGAATCTGACTAGATTTTTGAAATATCAAAGAAAACATATAGGAAGGAAGGGAACCGTCTGTCTTTAAATGGCAGGTAGATTTGACACATTCCAGAAAGATACTCACAAGGGGAACACCAGGGTTGTCCGATACAGAATTTAACAAATCTCAACTATGTTATAGAGCAACCTTCCCTTAGTACCCAGATACGAGCTTTTATCCTAACACGCCCTAGTTTCTGAAAAAAATCAACGTTGTTTAACGTGTTGAATTAACGCGCTAAAGTTCATTCCTTTATATCCATAATATTAGTTCCCAACAAGCAAGCCTTCGTAGCCCAGTCGATAACAACTACATCTGCCGCGCTGATGGCTCGCGTTTGGTTCCTGGCAGCACATTTTCATCTTTAATCTTATTGTGCACGATATTAACAGTTATATTTCATGCAAATTATACATAAATAATATTTTTCGCCGTTGTAATTTCATTATTAAATAAATAGGAAGCAAATCTGCATTATAACGTGTATAACCAGCCCAACTTCTTATTTTCAACGAACCACAGTGCTCTACTCATCAACTGTAGGGTACGATTCTGGAAGGTTTCAAAACACTAAATGTGTCGCAAAACTGATGTAGAAATAAGCAAGTATTCGTCTGATATTTATTTACCGCCTACAGAAAAGATATTGTGTACAATTAGTTTTTAAGCACTCAAAAAATGGTCATTTACAGTAAAGAATTTGATTAGTTAATAAGTTTGTTTAACATATTAAACTATCTTTAAGTGTTCAAAATTTCTTAAATATTAAGAACTAAGAATTTCAACTTTCAAGAAATACGCAAGTTATGGTGGTAGGAGTGGAGCACCCGCCATAATAAATTTGGGAAAAAATTGTGTTAGTAGTTGTGCGTATGTATTATACTGA
>SMLS01024026.1:0-11670 GCA_004785975.1 Popillia japonica | reverse complement strand
AGGTTACCCTATACCTATCTTCAACTGTTTTTGAGTTATTGTAATTTAAAAAAAAATTGCGTTTTGCGGAGGGATGTCTAATAGTCTTTCTTTTCCTCTTTTTTAAAGGCAAAACCTCCATATTTTACTAACAGTAAGTAAAACCATAAAAGTTCACAAAATAGCTTGCAAACCTATCACAACTTATACAGGGTGTTCAAAATTTAGTGTCAAAACCGAAAAACTTCAAACACAAAAAAGTCATTTTTTTCAAATGGAACACCCTGTATATTTTTACATATTTAGATGACTATTTAAATTAGCCATCGATATGCTATTGGTATCCTTATACCTATCCTTAGCGGTTTTGTAGTTATTAACACTTTTTACCAAATATTAATTAAAACCGGTATTAAAACCTATGCACATTTGAAGGTAGGCTGTGAGTATGATTAAATAAACGAATGCTTATTTAGTTGTCATTCTTATTGAAGTAAAAAGTCTATTTTATACAATGGAAGCAGTTGACGAATATTCTAATACTGAAATTTTAAATTTATTCTACATCCATGGCGAATGGATGGTGGAAAAAAGTGGAAATAAAGTGGAAAAATTCTTAGCAGAACTTGTAGAACGTTTAATGAACGATATCCTAATCTACAACCAATTACCAAAGGTAAATTTAGAAGAATGGAGTCATGTTTTTTAAATACGGGAAGTGTTAAGGTAAAAAAAAACTACACAAAACCTATTGTTGAAGTAGAAGAAAATGAAGTAAATGTGCTGGCTTATTTTCATGCTTATCCCCGGAGTTCGATAGTTTCAGCTTCAGGTGAAGTGGGTATCTCTTCAATGTCAATCCATCGCATTTTAAAACAGCATAGGATGCATCCCTACAAGAAAACATTAGTACAAGCCTTCCGCCCTGGCGACGAACAGAAAAGAGTTGCATACTGTGAAATGATTTTATTAACAATTCAAGAAGACGAAAATTTTTTATCTGAAGTTATTTGGAGCGATGAATCGAAGTTTAATCGGGAAGGAATTGTTAATCGACGAAATAATCACTTCTGGGCAAGGGAAAATCCTCACATTTGCAGAACTGCACATTTTCAAGACCGCTACAGTTTTAATGTATTCTGTTGTCTTTTAAATGATACCATAATGTACGAAATTTACAATGAGAATTTAAATGAACAGAAATACTTAGAACTGTTAAGAGGACCTGTTACAAATTTTCTTCGAACTTCGAACTATCGAATGGATGGTGCACCTGCCCACAATACCAGAGAGGTGTATGGGCAATTGACAGAAATTTTCGAAGACCGATGGTTTGGTTTAAATGGCCTTGGAGTTGGTCTCCTCGATCGCCAGAATTGACGCCGCTTGATGTTTATCTTTGGGGGAAGATAAAATCTCAAGTATACTCTACACCTAGTGATAACAAGCAAGACCTATTAAACCGTGTAAGAGTAGCATTTCAGCGATTAGATCGAAACGAAATAGGCAGAGCAACTACAAGGGAAACTGAATTTAGGATTATAAGATGTCTTGAACAGAATGGCGGTCATATAGAACATTTATAGGTTCATTCAGTTAGTTAATCTAATATTTTGGATTTTCTATTTTTCTTTGACACTAAAATCATCTTTATTTGTTTGTTGTGTTAATAACATCACTAAATTTTTGTAATATTTTGTAATAAACTAATTGTTTTTTTTATTGTCACACTCACAGCCTACTTCCAAATGTGCATAGGTTTCGAGTCCTGTTTTAATTAATATTTGGTAAAAAGCGTTAATAACTACAAAACCGCTAAGGATAGGTATAAGGATACCTATAGCATATCGATGGCTAATTTAAATAGTCATCTAAATATGTAAAAATATACAGGTTGTTCCATTTGAAAAAAATGACTTTTTTGTGTTTGAAGTTTTTCGGTTTTGACACTAAATTTTGAACACCCTGTATAAGTTGTGATAGGTTTGCAAGGTATTTTGTGAACCTTTATGGTTTTCCTTACTGTTAGTAAAATATGGAGGTTTTGCCTTTAAAGAAGAGGAAAAGAAAGACTATTAAACATCCCTCCGCAAAACGCAATTTTTTTAAAAAAATTACAATAACTCAAAAACAGTTGAAGATAGGTATAGGGTAACCTAATACAGTGTATCGTAGAATCGATTGTTCAATTCAAAAATGCAATCAAATCCAGGGTATTCCATTTAAATTAAGAAAGTTGATGGCAATTTCCGGTGATTCCGGAAGTTGTACAACATTGGAAATATTTTAGAACAAAAGAAGGCTATGGGTTATTCTTAATCTCAAAGTTTCAAATTCATAGATAGTAAGGAACCCTGAAAACTTCTAATGAACGGGTTCCGTGGTAGACCCCTGTATACACTTGTATTATAATATACTATTCCTAATCGTGTTATTTCCGGGAAGGATACGATAATATGGCCACTTCGATCACCCGACCTCAAACTGCGATATTTTTCTATGAGGTGTAGTCAAAGAAAATCTTTACAGTTTTGCAACTATACTGAACTTGCAACAATTGCAAGTAGAACTGTTTAGAATTTTCGCGGCAATAACTCCTAGAAATATTGAGGGGGCGAGGCGGGAGTTTTACAATGGGCTCGGCTACTGTTTGGAAAAAGTGGGCGGTATTTTCTAATCCCTCATAAAGTGACATTGTTAAACATAAAATTTAACGTGCGTATTCATTTTAGTTTGGAGAATTATCGACTTTCTTTACTTTTATCTTTTAAGAAGCGTTATTATTTTATTATTGCTTAGATCAATAATAATAAATTGGAGATATAACGACCTGACTTATCGAAGATACTCGATTTTCACAAAGGGACTCGAGCACTTTTTGATAAGTCGTTATTATGTCTGAAACTATAATCGATTCTAATGTAATCTGAACGTACACATTGGCAAACTACGTATACACAACGAATATGCCAACGATCGTTTCTTTGCACGGTTTAAATTCAACTGAATTGTGCAGGCCTGAGTGTTGACGCCATACACAAGCTACAATGCGAAGAGGAGAATACACTGTTGGAATTGATACTGCCTATGTTCCGTAGCGAGCTGAGCTAAAGTGTATGTATAAACATTGGTCTCAGTGTTACTTAATAATTACCTTCTTCAACAGAAGCCAGCCTAAATTGATAATCGATTATTCGTTATTATTATCGTTATTCACTGACTGAAGTAAACCATATTAGAAATATAAGTCAAGTATTCAGGTAAAACATATTCAGAGGACACTGTAATACTCACTTCTAAGAACAGATTAAAATATTCAAGAATTACGAGACTTAACTACAGAATCTAAGTAAATTTTCGTCTATGCTAATTTTGCGTTTCTGAGAGAAATTGTAATTGTAATGCTCGTCGTTTCTGCCTTCGCCTGAAAATCTTTTCTGTGAATTTTCAGTTATCTTGTATTTGCTATTTGCCGCAGAGCATAATTAAATGCTTCATTCCAATCTGTGTCTGTCGCACCGTGGATGCCACTAGAGATAACTTCTTCATTGTTGAATGGTACCACAGTTATTTTGTGTGGGTTGATGTTGAGATATTCTCCACACCACGGCGATATTTCATTCAGGACAGATTGCATATGGGCTGATACTAGACTGTCATGTCTGCCCTTTATACTAATTACAAGTTATTGGGGTATCCTTGTAGCTCAAAGCTAAAGCTAGTAGCTTATGGAAGATTTTGTTTACTTACAGATGATTTATACAATTAATCAAATTAAATATGTGTACATATGTTATATTATTGTTACAGCTGCTCTTTTTTTGTAGCTATTTTATTGATGTTCGATTATATAAGAAAGCTATTTCTGTTGCAAAGCCATTCGAATTTGACGAGTACAGAAAGCGAAAGATACGGGAAGTTATTGAAAGAAATCGTACAAATCGTGTTCAAGTTAATAAATTACCTAAAGTTAATAAAGACCTTGCCTTGAAAATAATTAATGATCAAACTAACAAAAAGAAAAAAACGGCATCTAATCTACTAGAAGATAACAGATTTAAAGAACTTTTCGAAAATCCTGATTTTGAAATTAACAAGAATGCTGATGAATACAGATTACTTAATCCAGTACTATCAAGATTGGATAAAACTAAGAAAAAGGAAATAAAAAAGACTTTGGTTGGACAGGAATTTGAAGCAGTGCAGGTACTTATTATACAATATGAATACTAATATAACACACCTTATATAATTGGTTGTACTGAATTTTGCTTTTATTTTAGGAAAGTACAGAAACTACATACTCAGAAAAATCATCTTCGGATGAAGAAGACGATGCAGACTATATTAGTGATGACAGCTCTGATGATGAATCTTGGAAGAGAGAAATGAAGAAGCAACATAAAATAATTCAGAAGGAACATCGCATGAGAGAAAAACTTGCACAGCAGGAAGACAAAAATCAACCTAAATTTTTTGAATTACGACAAGGAGAAGAGTTTAAAGGTGTTAATAATTTACAGAAAAAATTGAGCAGGTGTGTCATCACTTACATATATAAGGAGAGAACCATTAAAAATTCTTCCAGCGTAGATCATGAACGTAGAATTTATACTAACTCCTCCAACTAACTAAGACCTCCAAAGTGTCATCTAGAATCACAAGTCAAATTAACAAATTGGAAATGTCTCTGCGTATGCAAACGCCAGTCAGATACTTAAGACATATAGGTTAAATCGGTTAATCAATGTCGCACATAACTGATTTTATTCATTGCACACTCTGAAAACTTTTTTAGTGGTTCCGTTGATATCGATAAAATTAATGTGCAAGTAATTAATTTGTGCATTAAAGAGATTACTAATTTTGTCGTTTTAGGGCATCGTTAGGTGAAAGGCTAGAAAACGAAGAAACATCAGTACAATTGACAAATTCTGTAGGTAATAGAGAAATGACATTTAACACACATAAAAATAAACGTGATAAACAGATGAATGAACGAAACAAGAGACATAGAGAGGAAAGGAAGAAATTAATAAGACCAACTTTTGGAATCAAAAGTAAACGTAATACTTATCGTTTTAATAAAGGGCGAAAATAAAGGCGGTTTTATTCAAAGAGATTGTTTTATTTTAAATGTGTTCAGTGTGTTTGCTATTGCCTACTGTATAGGGTGATCAGATACTGCTCCTAACCTAGAAAACAGAATAAAACCATAAAAAAGTTTTTAGTAATTGTCTAACGAAATATTTACAAAGCCGGCAAATGTTTTAGGTAGGCCTGAAAAGTCAGTAACAGATTTCATCAGCAGTATAATAGCAATGAAGAATATCAATATTATTGAGGCAGGTTATTGATTAATCCGGCTTCCCACTTAGGTATACATTAATTCCTATAAACAAAGAGAAGTAAATAATGTGGAAGGTTTGACATAATATTTACGAATCCATTGTGATAATGCCAATAATGCGTGAATCATTGTTGCCGCGCGCTCATTTATGCATGTGTTAGACTTTGGCTTGTGAAATCAGGGGAGTTTTTGACTAACTACGTCTTTGGTGTTAGGTACTTAAAAGAAAAGGTTTATTTTTGGGCGATTTATACACAGTAAAGAATTTCAGAAGAGAAGTGAAGAAGCTTTGGAAAATTTACAAGCAAACAAAATAATAAAAGCTAGAATAACTTAGGTGGAAAGGCGAAGCTCAATATGTTTATTTGTTTTCTATGTGTCTTTCTTATTCTTTAACTTTCTTGATCAAGTTTTGTGTGATTTTACCTTATCGCCTCATTTCACATAAATTTAGGTAATTTTCGATAAATAGGTACTCCATGTGATCTATGCACAATTATGTAGTGTAGTTTAAGTCAAGATGAGTAAATAATTATCGATAGAAACCTTCATTAACGGCAAACCAATAATTTCCAATTAAAAAGACTAAACGTTCCTACTATCGTCAAGCAATCGCAATACGCTTGACAATTTGTTTGTAGATTTTGCTTACGTCATATCATGCTACTATTGTTACTATTATTGCTCTCAATCAGTGTTGAACCAATAGCTACGTCATATAGCGTTACTCTAGAGTAGCATTGGTGCAAAAACGACTTTTCTCAGTTATTAGATTATAGACATCCAGTTTTCGCAGGTCAAATAATGACATAGACTTGCCGTCAATCTTGCGATCAACTGCACTCATTTTATCAATGGAACGCGTATAATTTTTGCTTTGAAGTAAGTGTAACAACCAACATAGAGTTAGTGCACTTTTAGTGTGTACGAAATGTCTGTGTGGAAAACACTGTTATTTCATTTTTTTGTATACTCGCTTATCAATCAATGACATTTCACGATTCGATTTGCGTGCGTAAAAAGGATAAAAAGCCACTTTAAGCACTAGTGCGTGAAGTAAATTTGGTACTTACTGTACACTGTAACTTGATTGATTTAGTGACATTTAAAATCATAAATCCCTAACCCTATCATTTTATGAGTAATAAATTATCCACTGCAGTATTGGCAGCTTCCCGAATTTCAGGGGGTGTATATTCTATTTCATTATCAGAATTCATGATGTACAGGTTTTAAGTTTGTATCGAATTTTCTGATTTTGATAATTTTAAATTAAATGTCAATGTTCAAATAATCAGTACTGCAAATTCTAATTATTTTAATTAATATCAAGAGATTTGTAGTGTGTCATAAATGAAAAGGTATTATTAAAGTACTCGTACAAAAAATATTGTACAAACTTCGTGCGCGAAACATTTCGCGAATTCGTGCCACATTTACTGGCCACTCATTCGCGAAATATATTTTCACGCACTTGGTTCGGAAATAACTATTATAATACGGCACTGGAAAACAAAACATGTAGCGTCTACGTAGGCAATGTAGGTCTATGAAATAAAATTATGTGTAAACAGCAATTAGAACCGTTATTGAGATAACGTTAGAAACGTATTCAAACTTATTTCTAAAATTCCATCATGTGTCCAGTAGTTAAAATCGATTCTAAAAGATCGATTTTGTTCTTGAATTTTTATTTTTTTAACGTAATTTATTTTCTGGTTGGACCTTATCTTGCCGATACATATATATGTATATATAATTAAAAATTGTTATCTCCAGAGATTTAAAATTCATAATAATCATTTCTTTACAATTTAACATATGTAGGTACTTGAACGAAGCTCGTTTTTATAGCGATTAGTAGGGCGTTATATTAATTCATTACACTTTATATTGAATGCAAACGTATCAAAGATTTGAATTAGGTAGTATAACGTATGTATGTATGTACAACAAACCTACTTATGTATAATAAAATTTATTCTTTCTAGTGGATTTTTGGTTCTTCTTTAGTTGCTAGGTATAATACGATACGAATGTAAAATCTGCACATAAGTCATCAGAGCACAACTAAATTGAGATTGCTGTCGATTATAGCAGAAAATGTGATATACATGCATTTATTTTTATATTTATATATATATCGAAAAGGTTATCTTCTTGTATTATAACAGCTGTTTTTTGATACCTCGAAATTGTAAAATGTTTTCAATTTATTTGAAGGTGTCAGTATTAATTTTTTTGTGATGTTAGAGAAAAAACTTTATTTATTTTGAAGTAAGATTTAAAACATGGAGCAATGTAATAATAATTTTTTTACCAATAGCTTAACATTTGTAGCTATGGATTTAAATACTACCAATATAGATAATGAGTGTGAAACTAAAAGGAGAGAGTCGTTATGCTACAACAGACCTTCTATGAGTTGTTCCGTGAGTTACACTTTGTTTTTATTAATTTTTATAGACATTTTCTTGTCAAACAGGAATGTGCAACGATTTGATTTTAATTTATGTTAGTTCTTTAATTAATAAGCACATCTGTCAATTTAAATAGTTTAATTTATGTAGCGTTCGTACGCGTAGCAATCGTTACAATTGTCATAGAATAGAATTTTAGGATAAATGACAGTACGTATGCATAAATAGTAGTGTAATTGATTTTGAACCTCGAATAATCCAAAAATCGAATTTCATATCTGAAATTAAAAATGTGTAAGATTAAATAAAATAAATTCTCATTGAAAATTTCCAGAAAATAAATACATTTGACTGTGGGAATAAAATAATGCAGGTCATTGTCTGTTGATGATGTTTACATGTAAGCTATGCATACAACCTGAAATTTATTTCATTTTAAATTCAAGTATTTTTGTAGTAAGAATGCGATATTTGGAGATCGGAACTATGAATTTTGAAAATTGCGACCCTTGTCTTACATACGTACATATATGATCTTAAGCTATTTTTTATACATATATTCTATGTAAAACATAAAAAAATGCAAGCAACAATAACACTAAACTAATGTAGACGAAAATTGTTTACGAAAAACTCTCAATTACACAACACTATGTATGCTATTGGTGTAAGTTTAGTTGCATACAGATTCGAAGATATGTTGAACTTCGATTCGCAATTAATTTGCTACAGATTGTATATTCATATCGCATTTCAGCTCTCATCAATTTTGTCCCAACCAAATGCGAATCGAATGGGTTATACTATGCTGGTTTTACATGGTAATCTAAGTAACAATGTGAACTGCGTTGTTGACTAGTGGATACTTTATGTTTCTTTTTCTGATTTCCAATCTTAATTAATAATCGAATTTGGTCATATCCTCGTACTAGTCTGGAAATAGGAATGCTTCAAACTTCTTAGACTTTATTGTGTTATAGTACATTGTGTGCATGAAGATGTTTTATAATTTGGTACATGAATTTCTGTAATAACAAGTTAGCATAGTTTGCAGTTTCGATGTACAATTTAGTATAAAATTTTGCAAGTACCTAACTCCAATTGCTTCTAGTCGTCATAATTTGCAGATAAAACTTTTCTATGTACACTTCTATTCATATATTTAGGTTGTATAGCAATCGTCTCGGTTTAAAGTTATTGCGTTACTTCGCCATTTCCGGCAATTTGCGTATTAATCTTTGATGGTTCTGTGCGGTTCTGATCAGGACGTTAACGTTATTGTATTTACTGAATGGTTCCCGTCTTGAAGTAAGTGTTCGGCTATTGTCGATCTTTCAGTATAAGCACGCTGAGTATTACGTCAATGAACCCCAATTCTGCACTGGATGCTCTTTTCAGTCTGTCGGATATATTTTTTTCTACAATGCCATTAGTCTTTTGGTTTTCGTCCGGTGAGAGCTGTTTTATCTTCTCGATCGCACGAGGATGGAATACAAATGCAGTCTCTAGTGTAGCTATACTTACTTAACACTCGACATTTTCTTTGATAGTTTGGAGAGTTTGACATTTGTATGCTATTGTAGTGAGGATACATATCCAGAAAAAAACGGTTAATTTTTTTAAAGTGGTGTAAACACCTATAACAGCATGTTGTTTAAAATGACAAAACGTGTATTCCAGAAATCTCAAGAAATAAACGAACGCATTTCGTGCAACATCGCACATAGATAAGTGAAAATTTCCTATGAAATTCGATTATGATTATTCAATTCTGTATGAAGTAAAATTAATTTTTATTGGTTTTAAAATTAAAATACAACAACATTAACAACAATATAAATGTTAAATTTATATTGTTGGAGATGTAACTTTATTGTTACTATTTATTTTTTATTATTGTATAAGAATATAATTATTATCTACGCTTTTAGTTTTTATTTCGTTTCAACAAATTTTACATTATAGTTAATATATTTTTAATTGTTGTAGGTTGAAACTGATAATCAAACACCGATTTCGGAGAATTTAGCCCATCTTAGCGTAACAACAGTACTTTCATATTGTAAAAGCAAAATACTGAAGCCGTACTTACGTTTATTGAATATAACTGGCTTGCGTTCGTTTTCAAATGACCAGAGTGAATCTATAACGCTTGTTAACTGTTGTAGCTATTTGTACATCTTTTCAGTTTTATTTCTAATGATTGCTGGTTACCTACTTCAATATATGGCTTGTTTTCGAAGAGATCGGGGATTTGGATATATTATTTTGGAATCTGGAAACACGTTCACAATGGAACGCCATAATAATTTATACGAACATATTTGTAACGATTCAGTTGTATTTGTATACGTTGTTCCTCAAGCTTTACATTTTATGGGATATATCTGGGCATTTCTCATATTTAGATCATCAGATGATGATCAATTACCTAGTTTAATGGAAACAGTAAGTATATATTGTATAGCACCTACATTTGAATATTAATTGTTTATATTAAGATAAAAGAAGATAAAAGTAACCCTAATGTATTAAAATATCGTAGATAATAATACTTTTTGTACTGTGTATAGCAAGTTCTGAGCGTCCTAAAAGTGATACCTACATGGAATAGTGATGGGTAGCAAATTAAAATGGCCAATGATTATAAAAATTTGATTGTTTAATTTGTACATTAGCTTTTTATGTTTAGTTAACCACTTTTCAGGTCTTTCTTTCTTTGTCCAATTTGTCGAATGGATTTAAAAGTCAAAAGAGATTAATCAAAATCTTATGGATATTTGTTGGTGTTAGTTTGGTATGGATGGTTCTGTCTTTGGTTGCGGTTGTTATTATGATGGGAGAAGGAATTATAGAATTCAAATGGTTTACTACAGCGTATGTATTCACTGTTAAGTTTTAAATGCGATTGAGGATTTAATATGGTAACTAAATAAGAAATAAATACTGGTCCATTGTTGTGACTAATTCGATATGTACGGCTTTGCGAAACCACATATCATTCAAATTCATATATCTACATAGTGTAATTCAGACAGTTGTAGAACATCTTGTATGATGGCCTGCTTAAGATGCAGCAGGATGCTCCGATGGTGCGGAAATTTAGGGGTTTGCGGATGACATTGCCCTTGTGCCGTCCGCATAGGGAGAGCAAAATTTTATGAGTGTATATCAAACAGTGATATTGCAAATACCGAAATGAATGAAAATCCGAAAATCAGAAGATTGCAACTGGTCCCGGAGAAACCGAAAGCCGTCTTACTCACAACACGAAGGAAGATTGCTCCCACAGATTTTGATGTTCATTGACATAAAGTATCACCAGGTAGGAGTATAAAATACCAGGTTTGCGGCTTGGATACCAAGTCTACGTTTGCCGCACATATCGACTACGTAACTGGTAAAAATGAAATAACCATTGGGGCACTTGCAGGACTAATGCCAAACTTCGGCAGTCCTAAACGATCTACTACTGAAGAAAGCTACTTGAAAGTGTGGTCAACTCCTGTACACAGCTCCAGTTTGGTGTACGGTCATTCGGAACCAAAGTCTGACTGGGAAACTGACAAGAATCCAGCATCTAATAAACATAAGAATTGCCTGCACTTATAAAAGTAGGAAGTAAGAGAGATGCCGCCAATGGAGCTACTCAGGAATAGGAAGAGAGATTTGGAGGAACTTCAAAAGCGGACGCCAGGGAAAAGCTATACAAAAGATAGCAGTAGAAACGGTTGTAGGGAAAATATGCGGCATGGTAAAGAAGTTTGTTCCCCGACGTAAAACCGTGACTGAAACGCTCTCACGGAGGGGTCGACTACTTCCTGCCCGAAGCACTGTTCGGCCATGGATGTTTCAAAAGATATGTATCCGTGTAACAGGAGCGTAGACACTGATAAATGTGCATACAGCGGAGCATTGGAT
>SMLS01023962.1:0-10004 GCA_004785975.1 Popillia japonica | reverse complement strand
AGTGAAGAGATATATATGGTACAGCCTGAAGGTTTCAATACCAAAGATAAAAATCTTGTTTGTCGTCTAAACAAAGCTTTATATGGTCTAAAGCAAGCACCCAGAGCATGGAATAATAGATTTCATACATTCGTTACAACAATGGGCTTTACAAGATCACAATATGATATGTGTCTATATTTGAAAGTTACCGAAGAATTACAACTTTATTTACTACTATACGTTGACGATATAATATTAACTGGAAATGACGCAATGGAGTTGAACTCGATTAAAGATACGCTAAGTTTGGAATTTAACATGACAGATATGGGGAAGCTAAAAGCCTTTCTTGGCGTAAAAATCGATATAAGATCTGATGGAATATTCTTATCTCAGAGGGTTTACATTCAAAATCTATTGAAACGATTTGGCATGGAAAATTGCGATCCGATACGAACACCTTTTGAAAAAGGTCAAGCCCAAGTCAAACACGATGAAGACGCGGTCATAGAAGAAAACCTTACAGGGAACTTGTAGGTTGTTTGAGTTATCTGACATTGAATACCAGGCCGGATATTTGTGCTGCAGTTAACTATTACAGCCGTTTTCAAAGTTTGCCTACAGAATCGCACTGGAAAGGATTGAAGAGGATTTTACGTTACCTATGTGGAACCATGAATCTTGGCTTGTTTTATGGCAAGACTGAAAAGAATATACTAGTTGGATATGCAGATTCCGATTGGGCGAGTGATACAAGTAGAAAATCTACCACCGGTTACTTATTCAAAGTTTTTGGATCAACAGTATGTTGGCAAACAAAGAAGCAATCTTCGATTGCTTTATCATCGACAGAAGCGGAATACGTTGCTCTAGCGATGGCTGCTACTGAATTCGTATGGCTGAAAAACTTATTAAAAGAATTTAATATTGAAACAGGAGTCGTGACTATTTATGAAGACAATCAGTCCTGTATTCATCTGCTACAGAAGTTTGAACACCAACGTTTAAAGCATATAGATGTGAAATATAACTTCATCAGAAATTTAGTTCTTGCAGAAGAAATTAAAGTGCAATATATGTGTACCAAAGAACAGACAGCTGACTGCCTTACGAAACCCTTACCAGCACCGCAATTTGAGAAGTTAAGAAGTGCCATGGGGATGTGCAACGTATAATTATTTGAACTTCAAATTGAAGGGGGGTGTTGTAGAAGTTAGTTTCTACAATTTGAATTTCATTTTTTATTTGTGTTGACAATCCAGTGACATGTGTATGTTGTTTGAAGTTGACGTATTATAAATATATTGAAAAAGTATTGTATCGTTAGTGTGGCTCGTTTTAAGTAAACTTTTTAAGTAGTTGATTCTATTTTATTGTGAAAGCAATCACAGCGCACACAAAGCTCTGTTACAACATTTTGTTTTTGCGTCATATACTTTTGGTTGTGTGAAAATGTCAGATTTTGTGCCAAATAGTTGTCATTTGCGGGAAGTGTTGCTTTTCTTCTTTCATTCGAAGAAAACGACGGCTGAAGCGCATCGAGAACTTTATAAGTTTACGGCGATGCTGCTCTAAGTGAAACAACCTGCCATGATTGGTTCAGTCGCTTCAATGACAGTGATTTTGAAGTTGACGATCGTTCGAGTAAAGGAAAGCTAAAAACCTTCGAAGACGCTGAATTGGAGGCATTGCTCGATGAGGATCCGTGCCAAACGCAGAAAGAGCTTGCTTCAAAATTTTAGCCTCCAAGCCATTTCAAGCCATTTCCAAGCGATTGCATACGTTCGGAATGATTCAAAAGCAATGAACTTGGGTTCCTTATGACTTAAAGTCGGGCTCATGTTGCAAAACCCGTTAAAACCTACTTAGAAACGCTCAGATGGGAAGTCCTACCCCACCCGCCATATTCCTCAGATATTGCCCCGTCCGATTATTTCTTGTTCCCCACATGGTCTGGCTAATCAGCAGTTCCGCTCATATCCAGACATCTCAAAATTGCGTGATTCGTGCATAACCTCAAAAGACGAACACTTCTACCTTGGCGGTATTCGAGCTCTGCCAGAAAGATGGGAAAAAGTTCTCGCTAGCGATGGCAATATTTTGAATGATTCATTTGTAAACATTTTTTCACAATAAAGTTGCATTTTCATAAAAAAGAAATTGCGAGAACTTAGTTGCGCACCTAATAGTTTCATTACTTTTTGCCCAAAATTAGTTCAAAATATGCAACGGTAGACTTCAATATACCAAATCTTGAGCAGCGCACAGGTGGAGCAAAATTTTCATTACTATGTATTATCCACACCACTCAATTGCCAGCTAATTAGAAGTTTAAACTGGAAGTTTAAACTGCCGCTATTGCGATGCACTTCTTGTTGTATATATAGAACCCTCGCAAAGATATGCTTTCCCATGTATTTTAGGATCCCTAAATTAGTATTTACCAAAGTGTAATAAGCTGAAAAGAATGTGTTACTTCCGAATGTTTATTTTGGAATTAAATATTACGATAATTCTTGCAGATTTGCTCTGAGGAAATAATATAAGTAATGCACAGAAAGAATGATCTTTTCATATATGCATGATAACTTTGTATGTCGCTTTATCGAGAACGTTCAACTATCGATTATCTGAAATATGTAAATGCTTAAAACGCTGCTATCTCTAGCAGCATCTACGAATTGCAATTTCATCATTAATCCGTTTATACAAGCAACGCATAGAAAACGTTGGCTCAAATAATCCCGGTCTTTTTGTAATAATAATACTTCTTAGATAATTGTTGCACATACATTGTAATTGCATCAGTAATTAACACGCTTTAAAATTTTCAATTAGCACTTTCATAATTATTATAAATAAAATTTCCAAATTAATTTCTAATTTTACGAACGCACAACCGCTAGCTACAATATGTATAAATATCTTTACTTCTGTTTTCAGAAGCGTACTCGATTTAGCCACGGATCTACACAAGAGCGCTGGAGGTTCATCCATCAGTCACAAGGATGCTTAAAATGCTGAAGATACAGTAGCAGACGGTATATGGCATGGAAAGAGAAAGCAACAAGCGGTGACGGTGTATATCGTCAATCAGTAATTCTGCTAGTCCGTCGACTGTGTATGTTATGGCCGTTATGGCCCATTCACTGAACCGGAAGGCCTGCATTTCCTGATAATGTACAAATCGATCCCTTTTCCACTATCGTGCCTTTTAAGTTTTTACTCAGTTCCTGTTCACGTACGAGGGCAATGAAAATCCTGTACAACTAGAGTAGTCGAAAATAATATAGAGATGATTTGGCAATTACAAAAGGGATAGTCCCACTTTTCTAATTTCCAATTTATACTGAACCAAAATGTCAAAACTCAAAGTTTGCATTTATCGTGAAACAAAGAAAAACATACAGTATAACATTCAATGCCTTAAATGCGCAAAAGTACCAAAAAAGAAAACAAATTTTGCAATATACTCTTTCTTTATACACTTTACACACGTTTTATATTCAAGCTTACTTTATTAATTATTTAAAATCAGTAGGTACTGTCTAAGAAAATGACAATAGCTTTCAGGGCATCATTTGAAAACTGTGTCATGTTATGAAAAGTATGCAACCCACTGTATTTAGAGATTATTATCCTTTCTAACACATTGGTTGATTATTTTTTCTGTTAAATTAGAATATAAAACTTAATAACTGTAATTACTCTATAGTCTCTATAGTCCGATGCCTTCCCAGTTATTGGATAATATACCGTTCAATGATTATTTCATTGAGTGATTTTTTCATATTTGCCATGAATTTTTGAAAATTCAAATTATATCATCTTTTTAGCCTTTTAACCGATCCAAATTCATGCCACAAACAAGAGCAGCTCTTTTGTTTAATAATTTATGATGACGACAAGTTGCAATTTCTATTATTCTGCTATTTTGTTTACTCCTAAAACATTAACAAAATTTTTGCAATGTTTTTTGTAAAAGGATAAATGTTTACTATATAGTACTAGCTTCAAATAACATTTTGTACACTTATAGGCAAAACATGCCACCAAACATTATATTTTCAGTAGATATTTAGTACAAAGCTTTGATAATAAAACCGAAATATGATAAAAACTTTCTTTATCCTCTATTGTAACGTCTTGTAGCTTTTAGTTTGTTTGTTGAATCTTCAAAGAAATAATTTATGTTACCAAAAAAATAATGAAAATTGTGTTAAATTGTCATATTGAATTCAAATAAAATATCTTGGAGTGAAACGATCTTAAAACATGTATTTCTTTGTAGCAAAAGCATCCTTTGTCTCAGTAGGAATCAATAATATTTTATTAACTTCTTCCGCATTATTAGTTATTGGAGGTTATGTCTGTATCTGTTGATATCTTCATCAATGGAACAATATGCGCAGATTTATTGATACATTTAGGACAGGTTCTAAATAATTTAGGAATAAATTTAGTAGTAAATTTCATTCGTAAATTTTCTAGTAAATTTTTGCGTAAATTTAACGTCGTGTCCAACAGGCTTATGTATGTATTTTTGTTTTTGATGTACAACTGGTTGCCTACCATGCTGCTAATGGATTGACAATTTTTTTATGACTACACATAGGGGAGGTGCATATGTGTAATAATAAAAAAAGAACCCGGTATAAAATTTGTAATGCTTAACATTCGAAGATCTGAAACGAGATTTGTTGAAGACATATTGGTCTGACAGCATTCAGAAGAGAAAACGATGACTCATCATGTATGGTATTGGGTAGGTAAAGAAGTTTTTTTACCTTTTTACTGGACCCTACGTAGTCTTGCGAAAAATGGGAGCTAATGCCTATAGTTTAGGGGATCCCAATACTAGAGAATATAAGACCACACGAAATATAGAGAACCTGAGAAGATATAAAAAACCACGTAAAGATCCAACTCAACAGAGAATAATGACTCATTGTTTACTTTTATCTCGATTATACGAGCGGGGATTTAGGTAACTACTCCGAATGGACAGATGGGCGTTAATTACCCCGCTAAACCCTGAATAAATTCGCGGTTATACAAAATGTTCCAATATCCCCGACTGTATATATTTGTTCATTAGAATTTAAGTTTAGTTTTAAGAATCATAACTTATTAATGAGGAAGTGTTTATGTGACGGCGCCAAAATAAAACTGTAAACGTATACAAAATTCGTCGCTCAGCGCCACACGTATAAAACAGTGGTCAAGACGTTATAAAATATCGATACAATGACATCACCAGGGTTCCGTATCTCGCGGTGAACTTCATATATAAATTAAAAAACAATTGCATTATTATTAGTTGGTTGTTTGCCGGGGGAAGTGAACGACAAATTGGGGGCTCGCGCTAAGTGAAAAACTAAAAAACTAAAAAAACGAGTCTTCAACGGTTCAAGCTAGTGACCTAGTCCGGTTCTTGCTAAAGCAATAGAAAAGGGTTTATGAAAACTAAAGAAGATAACCCCAGCAGCATGAAAAACCCGGAATTTAACCCCGGAAATTAAGAAACCGTTACAAATAAGAAAAAGGTCGTAATTATCCAAGAAGACCACCATCAGCACCAAGCACCGGCGTCCAACGAAGCAATAGCCCCAGCTATTTGTGTTTCCCCAGTTTGTATGTCACTGTAACCATTTTTGCAACAAACTATATTTATTTATATATCTGTTCTTTTCTTTTTTATATTACACACATATTCACTTAATTATAGTATTTTTTACATAAGTACAGTACAATCCCGGTATTTCGCCGCCCTATAATTTGTAAACCCCGTTTTTTCGTAATATATTGGCTATCCTCTAAAAAAATTCCGATAAATCGGAAAAAACCAATGCATTTCGGGCCTCTCGGTTATTCGTAATAGTATCTCTATTGAAGTTATTGTAAACGTCTTATAATTCGTAACAGCCTGACGCTCCCTTTGGTAATTCGTAATATTCGCCGAACAATAGCGATTTATTTCTCTAAATGTGCATATTTGTTAGCTTACAATATATCCTCTTGTTTGTATATCTTGTAATACATATTTAAAAAAATGTGTTTTCTAATAAATCACGTTCTGTCTAACCATATCTATACATATTTTTCTTATTTCTATCCCTCCCTCATTGGTTTTACTATACATACTTAATTTCGTTTATTCAAAATCCTGATAATTCGTAAGAATAAACGAGTCCGTTGGCATTACGAGTTATCGAGATTTTACTGTATATACAATTAGCACGTAAGACGTTTATAGATCTTTTATTGCTTTTGTTTATCATTTCATATAAAATTCTCAATATAGGTATTCTACTAGTTATAGTCAATGTATTTTTTTATATAATTACTGAACTGTTAGTATTGCACTCAAGCACCTGGACGCCCTGGAGATAGAGGAAGAGTTTCTATAAAGTAAGTAACGCTTAAACTGCCCCTATTCTGAGATTTTGTGTTTTCTTTTAGCCGAGGTCAAAACTATACTTCTATTTAATCATTTTTACACGTCATTGATATTGCTTATGCCTCGTACACACCTAATATCTATAAAAGAAAAACAAAAAAAGGGTAATTTGTGAATGATGGTGTTGGTACCCTGCTCATCTTTACATCTTATAATATATCGTAAGTGTATCATCTAACTATCGATACTATAGGTTGCGTTACCAATAAGGCCAGACATACAATCGGTCAAAGGTCTCCATACACTACTCTTTTCACAATATATATTTGTCGATTTGTTATTTAAATTTAAGGAGAAATATCTGCCATGCAGCTATAGGCTTAGGAGTAATTAAAATATAAAAAACATTATATGAAACGCTTTATTTGAACACTAAAGAATGAAACGAGACATTAGTGACAAAAATCACATCAAAAAAGTGTTCTAACCTGATGTTTTTCTCCCAGGTGTTTTATCGGATTCACGTGATTGTTGGCGAAAATTACGGGGCAGTCATTAACATATGTACAAGCTTAGCAGTATGTCATTATCTTGTTGGAATAAATAACACCCCTCTAACCGCAACTTCTGAACACTCGAATTTAACTTATTTCCTAAAATGTTAAATTGATATATAGACCCATAATACCATCAATGAAAAATAAATTGCCTACTGCGTTGGCTGCATGCACCCCACAATAAAACATGACCTTCTCCAAACTTCACTGTAGGACTAATATTTCCAATATTCAAAGCTGTTTTCCCCAAGTCTTATCTCATTTATCTATCCCAAAAAGATTAAATTTTGTTCTATCACTAAAAAAAACGCTTTCCCAAAAGCCAGCGGTTTTGTTAATGTGGTCGAAAACGAAAAAATATACTTTAAAAAGGGTAGTGTATGGAGACTTTTTTAACTGACTGTATAGCACCCAATAGCGTAATATTCGTATTTAGGATATTAAACCACACTATGTAATTAGCATATGCTACTTAAAAATAAAATTTCTAATTAATTTTTGTTTTAAAGTACATTTTCCGCTAATAGTTATCTTACTCGGAAGCACTCTTAATGCGAAAAAATAAGCTCCACTTCAATCGCCATTAATTGGTTGAAGTATCTCCAAACGGAAATTTGCAAATTCGATTCGGGGAATATTAAAATTTACGGGTTTCCCAGCGAACAAAAAAGATATGAAAGAACTGAAGCAGGAAGTACGGCTTTTTAAAAGGCGAACCCTAAAGGAATTTATTAAAAACGTTGTATTTGGAGTACGTTTTAACGAAATCGATAGCGTCACTAATAAGGTTACGGCAACGGAGTAATGTAAATTTTTACGTTATGTTATGTCGCTCTAGTCATTTCTTTACTACTTAATTTACAGGAACTAAATTGAAATAATAATAAAACCACGTAGTTTGATTACACAAAATACAAACAGAAATAATATTAATCTTTTATGAATCTGAATTCCTTCTACAAATTCTTTTCATAAATTTGTTCATATTATGTGTAGCTATTACACATTTAATCAGTTCGGCTGCGGTATTCACATCTCAGGCAATTCAATGTTCTATTTCACTCTCGTATTTTCTATTTATTACCTGTCCCTTTTATTACTTTCAATTCATAAGCATATTCATTATTTTTAGCTAACTAATTCGCAATACATACGGTATTAGTATAGAACTGCAATTGAGTAGTCACTGCGCTTTTACGCTAATTTAATTTCAAGTCAGTTTTTTCTGCTTATGATAGAAGCAAGATTTGTTTTAATATATGTACTTTTAACGTTTTATCGTAGAAGATTTACGGCGACGATTTCAAGCGGAACGGCGCGAATAAGTTTGATTATTGAACGCGGAATATAAAGTGCTTCCACTCCATTCAATTTCAGATGATTTAACTTTGAACATTAACGATAGTTATTATTGGAAAACTTCAATGTTAATTTGAATTTATACTGGTGCAGATTACAATTTTACTAACAAAATTTAATCTCAAACTTTGATAAATATGTTTATTATTTTATTTAACACAATAGTAAAGTTAAGTATGCGAAATAAACATCTTCAAGAACAAATTACTCAGATAACTTCAACCATATAGCACATATATAAATCACGAGTAGACAACACGGCTTTATACAAAATTACTCAAGGATTACTCCAGTTCATTCGTTCATTATAAATAACGTTGTCAAGGCACTGGACGAGCGAAATTGTGTTTGATGTGTCCAGGCATGGCTTACTAATAAAAAAATGGAATGCTACGGGATCCGTGGTGTCGTGGTACACTGGTTCGAATCATATTTATCTCACAGAGTTCAATTTATACAGATCTCATATAAGTTAGACAGGCGGAATATAAAAAACTGCGCATCTGCCATTTTACCGGACACATTGGGTGTACCGCAGGGCTCTATTCTGGAACCTATTTTATTTCTGTTGTTTGTAAATGAAATAAGTTCCCTTTTTCTATATGCCGACGATATGTGTCAAACCCATATATGATAGGCTGGGAAACGCATGTAACTCTTGTTCTTAATGAACTTACAATTAGTCAATAATTCGGTACAAACAATATGCACTTAAATAATGCAAAAACAAATTATATTGTATTCAATACAACCCACTCTTCATGTGTTCGCGACTTAAACTTATTTCTGAGTGACTCGCCATTAGTACATCAACAGTCCTCAAAATTCCTATGTTCCCATTTGGATGAGTATTTAAATTGGAGTGATCATTGTGAACTAATAATTAAGAAACTAAATACCTCGTGTTATCTCCTAAGAAATCTGAAATTCATTTTAAATATGACTTACCTTCTATATTTTTATTTCTCTGAAATTCATTCTGTACTTTCATATGGCCTAATATTTTGGGGACCTGCCAATCACGCGAAGAGCGTATTTGTCGCACAAAAGCGTATTATTCGTCGCCTAGCTAATACAAAAAGTGGTGAATCTTGTAGGGCGTTGTAAGGTATGCTCCCCTACCCAATATGTATGTATTAGAACTTTTGTGCTTTGTATTCAAAATTAGGAATGACCTTTTGAGAAATTGTGACAACCATGCTTATAACACTAGAGGTAAGAGCAATTATCACAACAAAAAATAAATTTTATTTATGTGTTTTATTTTTATGTTGACTGCAGCTCTTCGTTTTCTATAAAAATACATATTGGCACTTCGATAATTATAGTAGACCAAGGCAAATAAATACAAACAACTCATTTAAGCGAACAAATTTTCTAAGAGCAAACTTTCCTCTCCTTGCCTATTTCTTTACATATAAAACTAAATCCGTCAACCACATACTCTAATAAGCGAACGTGGACAATTTTCTTGATTCAAAAACATGTTGAGACCTCCCTGAACTGGACGCAAATGTAAGTACATTGGCGACAGTGCACTCTGAAACCGGGGAATTCCCGATTTCTGTTTTAGTGTGGGACTAAATCTTTTTCCGTCATATTTATTTAGTTCCTGTGCGACTGCTGCTTTCTATGCTGCTTGTTTTCTTTTCATTGTCCAAATAGTGTGATAGAGGTTTTGAAAATGGCACGCGGTAAAAAACTTA
>SMLS01023928.1:0-12212 GCA_004785975.1 Popillia japonica | reverse complement strand
AAATAAAAGTAAGCCAGCGAGGGTTACATTTCCTTTTTACAATTCAACTTTTTCAATTATCAAAATAATTAGCATTTTCCCGGTTTCGCATACATTCAATTTTATTGATATGGTCATCCTGTTAAGATGCCCCTAACTTCACTGTATATTTAGAGGCTATTCAAAAATATACATAAAAGATCAAAGGTGCCGACACAAATGTCCATACTGCTTATACTGTGGTTCAACTATCGATATAATATTTTGACGGCACTTGCGATGCAACGATCTGTATATAAAGCAAGGCTTGTAGGTAGAGGATTAGGTTAGATTTATCTCAAATACATGCTGCTGTTGCAAATCTACAAATTTGAAAAATTGTATTGTCAGTTTCTAATAATTACAATCTACATATTTCTAGATGTTAATGATGGATTTTTGAATGGATTTTTGACTGAGAAACTCTTTATAAAATTGCAGGAAGATCCAGAATTAAGATAACTGCAAAATGCAGGAACTAAATCGTGTAAATAATTTCTTAGGAATAAGAATAAGTAGGGATATTGAAAATAAGACCATTATTGATCAAATATCATAAACAATTCGGTAAAGAAATTCAATGTAGAAAAATTTTTAAAACACCTTTGGAAGAGCATCTATATCTAGAAGATCTAAACCATATTCTTACTACCAAACTGTACACCTCTACTGCAACCGATGACCAAAATATCATCCAAGAAGTAAAGTTGTATAAAAATAGGTCGGTTCTGTAAATCATGTTTCAAGGGTGGTGGCATCAAGCAGTCTTAAAGAATTAGACGCTGCTCCATTTTTTCTTTTAAAAAATGGGATTTAGTATGTTCCAAACCAGTTACGGCAATTGCTCAATATGACCTCCATTTTGTTGTTGTAAGATCACCAACCTTTCTTCCAAATTGTACACAGCATTCCGTAACATTAGATTGTACCAAATTGCAACGTAATGTTGTCTTTTAATTCTTGTAGGTTGTTGGCCGTTTTCTAAACACTAAACTTTTTAAATAACCCCGCAACTCGTAATCCGCTGGGCTAAGATCAGGCGATCTTGGTGGCTATAAATTTGCGAATTGTCTGCTTAACACACGATCTTGAAAAACGTTGGTTAATTTTTTGACTGGTTGGAAAATTTACGCATCCTAAAAATAATGTTTTCAATTCTCCAATTCTATTTTACTATGTCCTCTATATGTTTATATGTGTTTTAGCCTGTCACTATTATCCTCCACTCTTTGCTGTCTTGGATTTTTCTTTTCCATTGCAGAATTCCTAATATCTCCGAGTACATCGTTTTCTCAACCAATTATCGGCCTTCCCCTAGATCTGTTTCCGATTGGTTTCCAGTCTGTTATCTTGCTTACTGTCTGTTCTCCTTGCATCCCTTTCAAATGTCCGTACCACCGTATTCTTTGTGCCTTTATGACTCGTACTACATCGTCTTCCTCTAGGATGTCACCTACTCAAAGTTGATCAGCCTACGGATCTCTTCGCCTTGTATTCTCTTAGGGCCAGATATTGGTATCACCATTTTCCTTTCGTATATCCTCAGCCATTCTTCGTCGGTAGTACCATGGTTTCTGCTGCATATGTACAAATTGGTCTAATAGCTGTTCTATAGACTCTAAGTTTAGTACTTGTGCTTATTCTTTTATTTTGAATTATACAGGGTGTCCATGAATATGTGGGCAATATCTCGGATACATAAAGTTTCTGTAAAAATAACACGTGACCTGGACTACGGAAACGTACCTATCGTTTGAAATTAAGTTTGCGAGTAAGTGGCTGTTAAAGATAACATAGTCGTGTGCGTGCGTCGCGTTTGTATTTGCTCTTCTACCTCTTCTTTTTTTCGTCTTACCCTTGGCCCTCCACCTCTCTTTAAACTTCCACTATACAGTGGTGCTTTTTACAATATTTTTTTTTGAAATTTATTCAAGTAATTTCCCCTAAATAGATAATTTTGTGAACATTGAAGGGATTTTTATAATTAATGTTGAACTTTAAGGATGATTTCCAGCAAAAGTTTCAAACTTAGGAGTCTGCGGTTTGTTCCATTGAAAAATACATTCAATTTTCTATAAATTTCGATCAAAAAGCAAAAATTGATTTTTTCCGACCATAGGTACACTCACCTGAAAGAAGTTGTAGAACGATTTACATATAATCGCTATGTAAATCGTTATACAACTTCTTTCAGGTGAGTGTACCTTTCCATAGTCCAGGTCACATATGTCTATATACCTTTTTTTGCTAGGGTGCACCACTGCTGAGATATTCAACCCTAAACATCTAGGCTAGGTGGTTTTTTAAATAAAATTATGTATGTATTTCTTTCATCCAATTTTGAGGTGTGTAGTTATTTACTCTTCAATAAGTGTTTTACTATTCCTTGGACATTAAGTAAGAAAAATGTACTCTTAATGGATTTCCATAAAATGCTCTGTTTCCGAGAAAAATAACTTTAACGAAAATAGGTAACATTTTGTTTCAATATGCATTAAGATCTACTTGAAAGAAATTAAATAATTAATAATTTATCCAATTATATATAAAAATTAATAATAGGGCTCCACATTAGATCCTTGGACTCGAATACACTCTTGGATACGTCGAATTAACGATTCTCTAACGGAAGCTTTTCGGTGCATTCAATGCATATCTGCATAGTCATTAAATGTGTATTCCATTTTTATTGAACTAAGCAACTAATGAAAGTAATGAAGTAAACTACTCACAACCTCAAAATTAAAATTTGCAATTCGAATATCATTTTCCTTATTACTTCCTTCTCTATCTACTATCATGTACATACTTCGTTTTCTCTTGATATATTTTAAATCTCCGCTTTTTTGCTTTATGTGTTATGTTTGCTGATGCTTGTATTAAGCTACGTTTATCTCTTGGGATAATAGCTGGATCGTCAGCATATGCTATCATTTGAACTGATTTTGTAATTATTGTCCCATTTATGTTAGAGTCTCTTATCACTCCGTCTAAAGCTACATTGAACAGCGTCTCCGATAATCCATGTCCTTGCTTCAATCCGGTATTTACTTCGAACTCTGTAGTTGTCTTCTATTATCGCTTCGCGCTTGATGCTATCAAACGCTCGTCTAAAATGTACTAGTAGGTTTGTAATTTAATATTTTGTTTTTGATAATCTCCAATTTTTTCTTGGACGTATTTTTGGATCCTGTTCTGTATTAAACTACTTAATATCTTATAGGCTGTATTTACAGTTGTTACAGTTTGATGGCTCTCCCTTTTTTACTAGGGGTGTTATAATTCCAGATTCCCATTCTGAAGGCATTCTTTCATTTACCCAAATTTGCACCATTAATTCCAACAGTGTTTGGTTTAGAGCGTCACCACCGTATTCAATCATTTCGTTCACAATGTGGTGTCTGGTCCTGCTGCTTTAATTGCGTTTCAATCTGCTCACTATTTTCTTGAATTCTACCTCCGTTGGTATTTTTTGTCTTTCGTCTAGCGCGTCTGCTGTATTACGTCTTTCGGGATGGGTTATTCTTTCTTCATCCGTGCTTCTCAATAAAGTGCTGAAATGTTTCTCCCATTCTTGGTCTCCGATATTTATTGTGGTCGATTTTCTACTCTGCTTTTTGATATGACGATATAATTTAACGTTATTTTCCATTTGATCCATTATTGCGTCGATTTTTGCTTTCTTCCTCTTGATTATACGCCAATTTCTTTTCGCTTCCGTTTGTATGTTTCAAGCCCGTTTGTTCCCCTGTTGCTAGCCATTTTAATCTTGCTTAATTTTTTTGGTTAATAATTATTTCGCATTGTGAAATACATGAAATACGCATGCCGAATAACATAATTCCTTAAAATTTGCAAGTATCGTTCACCGTTTATAGCTATAGATACGGCTTCTCCATTCAGCATTTCCTCGTAGAAAAACGGACCAATAATAAAATCAGCTGTAAAACCGCACCAAACGGTGACTTGATTCTTATAAAGACCTTCTTGAACGATTTCTTGTTGATTTTCTGCAGACCAGATTCTACAGTTTTGACTATTGACTCACCAACCACTCAGACTAGGATGTGCCTAATCTGTCCATAAAATATGGGATAAATATTGGGTTAAATTTCAATACATCAATGTTAAAGGTTGCTTACTTTTGGCACACAGTGTATATTATAGATAAACGCTTTCCTAAATATTTCTAATAAGCTAGAAACAAATTCAGACGATTCATAACGCGTTACATGTAAAATATTATTCCTACGATGTTAAATTCTTTCGTCTATTGCCTGAGGTGAAGGTCGAGTACTCATCTGATATAAACTGAACCTCGCAAGTGTGTACAAGTGTATACTTTATGTAGATTTACCACGCGGTAATTACAACGTATTACTATTCCGTCTAATGCAGTATGTAATTGCTAGAAATGTTTCCTTCACTAGATTATGGTGTTATACGGCATATTAACGCAGTTTTGTGTCGGCGGCTATGCGCCGGTCTTTTTTTTCCCTCATCAAACACTAAGGCATGAAATTAATTCTATTGCGATATATTTATAGCTTAGGCGTTAATAATTATTCCTTTCTACTAGTATCATACGAGTAAAAAAATAGCGAACGAACTAAGTTTTCCCTCGTCGTCGAAATTTTCGTTACCACTTAATTGGATATCAAATTTACGGCGGAACAATCTGCCTTGGATGCCACTAATTATTTCCAACTTGATACGTTGTTAAGTTCGATAATAATTGGTTGTGTATAACCTTCGTTTTCGCTACTAGCACAGTTTTCAAGTAACTAACTAAACAGTAAACGCCAAATTAGATGGCGAGCGGCGGGAGTAACTCGTGTAATACGATACGACCTTGGCCGGCTTGTATTGGTATTTATTACCTAAGGTGTGTTCATTTCAAAAGTTCCCATCGTAAATTTATGGAAATCTAACCTAATCATAACCAAACCCTGTATTTAAAATGCACTTTAACTGATTAAGATGATTTATTTCTTCCACAGGTTAGGTGCCAGATATCTGTGCATCAGAATGGGTTTATAAGTAAACGTTCGACGGTTTCTAATCTGTTTTCAGTATCTCTGCGAGAATTTTGATGATAACAACCAAATTGATGTTGTCCACACTGATTTCGCTAAAGCATTCGACAGAATCGACCGTGGCCTGCTAGTACATAAACTTGAAACAATAGGATTTTCACTGAAATTAGTGCTACTTTTCCGCTCATATCTTGAGAATCGAAAACACTATGTGTCTTACTTGGATCATGTATCCGACCCCTTCTTCCCATCGTCTGGTGTTCCTCAGGGTACCAACCTGGGACCAATACTCTTCCTGCTATTTATTAATGATCTATGCGATCATCTTGAATGTGGAAAATTACTATTTGCAGATGACTTAAAGATCTTGTCCCTCATCTCTTCCCCTGACGACTGCGAACATCTCATCATATTTGTACGTTCAAGGCTTGAATATTCTTCATTCATCTGGTCCCCATTTATGTCAATCAAATTAGAGCCCTCGAGATGGTGCAAAAACGATTTCTTAAATATATGCAGTTTAAAGCTATTGGTGTTTACCCCGTCCGTGGTTACCCCCATGACTTGTTACTTCGCCGATTTCAAATGGATGCCTTATCCACTCAAAGTAACTTAATGAGCGTTACCTTCCTATATAATTAATACTTATTGAGAAAAATTAATTTTCTTGTTCCAAGGATATCGTCTAGGCATGATATGGCATTTTATTGTACTCGACCACGTTCTAATATCTTGCTGAAGTCTCCTATATATAGAATGTGTCATCTATTTAATACTACTTGTAGTAATGCCGACATCCTCCATTTACCGCTATCCTCCTTACTTAATATATTCTCCTCCACATAGCAATTGTCTTACTTTCTCCAACTACTCACCCCCCTTGTTCTTAGTATAATGTGTATGTATATGTATTTGTGATTAGTACTTTAAGTCTTTAAGATGATTAGTTCCTTGACCATTACTTGTATACGTATGCTTACTTTTTGTGTTTTGTCCTGTAATTGGATTTATTATGTTGGGCAAATAAATTATTATTATTATTATTACACAGGCCTATAAAAAACATTTTTTTTGGTGCATCTCTGTTTGTTTGTATTGTCGATAAAGTAGGTAATGTACAGTATATTAACATACGTCATTTTAACTCATCAGCTCTAGTTTACCTACTCATTTTGAATTGTCGGTCTTGTTATGGTCTTGCTCGTAAATAGTCATTTTTACAAATTACAATAAGATAAAGTTTGTGTTACTTTTTCATTATGGCTACTACGTCCAGATGTTGTGTTAACGATGATACATTTTGTTAGTTGGTGGTGAATACATACTGAAAAATTAGCGTAAATCGATTACAAACACTGTGCATCGTTTGTATTTTGCGTACTTCGGTATTGAAATTAGACACCAAGATAAAGTGTGGGTGCCTCATAGTTTTTGTAAAATATGCCTTTAACATTTGCGACAATGGGAGAAAGGTGCACGTACATAAGTCTTTGTTGGAGTGTTGGAGAGTTTGGAGTGCCTATGATATGGCGAGAACAAAAAAAATCATTATGACGACTGTTACTTTTGTATGATTAATATAGTGGGATCAACAAAAACAATCGCCATAAATGGAAATACCCCAATATTTCTTCAGTACAAACACCTGTTGCTCATCCGGAAAATGTTCCAATAGGTACCCACTTTTCACCAGGTGGTGCAGCAATCTCAGGAGGATGAAGCTGAAATACCTATTTCTTCCCAAGAAAAATTATGACTTTGAATACTGCGGAAAAATGTCAGATCCTAAGCCATTTTCGCAGAATGACCTCATCACAGACTTAGATCTTTCGAAGGAACGTGCTGAGTTACTAGCGTCAAGATTAAAAGAAAAAAATTGTGTTTCCTCAGATGCTCGAGTGTCTACATATCGCACGAAAGAGGGAAAGTTATTGCAGTTTTTTCATCTGATGAAAATTTTGTGTATTGCTATAATGTGAGTTGTTTGCTGACTTTCATGGGTTTAACCATCTATCAGCCCAATGAATGGCGTCTCTTTATTGACAGTAGTAAACGGAGTCTAAAAGCAGTTCTTCTACATAATGGAAATAAATATGCTCCCGTTCCAGTTGCTCACTCAACATTCTTTTACAAAAAATAAAATATATTGAACATAACTGGGTGATCTGCGTCTACTTGGAGATGGTTAATTTTTTATTGGGTCAACAGAATGGTTATACTAAATTGTGTTTTATTTGTCTAGCTAAATCACGTCATTGGACTGCAAAAAATTGGCCTGTGAGAGATGCTCTTGTTGTTGGGGGAAAGAAATGTTATGAATGAAACCTCAGTTTCAAGAGAAAAAATCATTCTTCCGCCATTGCATATAAAATTAGGGCTAATGAAGCAATTTGTTAAGGCTCTCAATAGAAACGGTCAATGTTCCCAGTTTATTTCTCACAAATTTCCTGGTTTAAGTACTGAAAAACTAAAAACAGATATCTTTGATGGACCTCAAATACGTCAATTGATGAAAGACACCACTAATTTTGGGACTTGTATGAATGATTGTATGAATTTCCTCGGAAATCATAAGGCTGACAACTATGTAGAACTACTAGAGGAAATGCTGTTGCGATTCAAAAATCTAGGCTGTAATATGAGTATAAAATTAAAAAATCTCAATAGTCATCTACATCATTTCTAACACAATTTAGTAGATTTAAGCGAAGAACAAGGGGAACGTTTCCACCAAGACATAAAAACAATGGAGAATAGATACTAAGGAAGGTGGAACACTCATATGATGGCTGACTATTGTTGGGGAATCATGTGAGATTGCCCAAGTCACTTTCATTCTAGAAAATCACTCAAAAGACAATTTCTTGATTCTTAAATGTCAATAAAATATGTATATATTTTTTCGTGAATTGTGTTTCTTTATCTCGGGAACTAGAGCTGACAGAAACAAACGGCATTTTTGATATGACATACTTCAGATCAGGTCTAAAATCTCCAGCACCAAAATCATGGTTGTAATCTGTCCACATAACTCTATCCTTCTGTCGAAATCGTCTTCACTTAGTTCTTGACATATTTTCACTTTATAAGGATGGAATGAAGTTTTGTCACTTTATGAATGGCACCCAAAGAAATTAAAATTGTCGCAGAAATCTGACGTATAGTACGAGGATTTATACCGAAATGACCCAACACTTCCACTTGAGCAACTCCATTTAAAACTATCGACTGCTTATGTGCTATATTCGCAACAGACCCAGTTCTAGTAAATTTATAAATAAAATTTAAGACATACCTATGAGATGTGATCTTATCCGTATGCCTTTCGTTAAATGTTGCGGTAGTTAGTCGAGCGCATTGATTTTCGGCTCCATAAATTAATACAGTTTCAATCTTTTTTGCAAACTATAAGTAAACCATTTTTGTTATTTTATTTAAATAAGATTGGGTTGATAACACTAAATACCAATTTATACTAAAGCAACAGACGATGTATTTCCAAAGGAAGAGTACCGGAAGAAAAACTGATATATCCCCTTTTCTATGCTGTTACCTGTTTTGCGTTTATAGCATTACTTTTTATATTTTCTGCAAAAAATTTAATCAACGAATGCAAAATCGACATCAAAACGTATACCGAAAACATGCATTTTTATAAAAAAAAATTGTTTTTATTTGCATTTTTATGCAAAAGAATAACTGTGAAAGAAAAAGTAAAATACCTTAAAAAGTTTAAGCACCTTTTCAATATTGGTTTTTGTACACTCCCAAGATTAAAAATTAAACAAACTAAAGGATATTCTTAAAAATTTTAATCAATTTGAAAAAACGAAACCCCAAATTCAAAATTAAAATTTTTGTATCAAAAGTTGCCCTACTTCTTACATGGTGGGAAATTTTCAAATGAGCACCCTATATATCAGTAATAATAGTTGAAATAATGATGCAATGTTTGAAAATTCTCATTGAAAATGTGTAGACAAATCACCCAAATCAATCTTTCTGCATAAATATCATCAAATAAATATCGCAAATAATAAGACCAAACTATACCATATTATACCGTGATAGAACAGATAAAAGCATTCCTCTTCGTGTGTAATTTAATTCTTTTTGGCGGTTGGATTAATGCTATTGGCGTTACCAAAATGGTGCCACTCACGCAATTATATGCAAAAACCTCTGTATTATATTGGCACGCGATATGATAGATGATTATATATTATATGGATGACAATAACTGCTGAATTGACAAACATGTGACATGTTGAATTAATGTAATAGTGATTGTTTCTATTGTCGCCAAACGCTGGTTTAATATTTCATTAGGAGATATGTTGTAATTTGATCTTTATTCTTCTATAGATTTTTTTTACGGCTATGTCGCTTTATAATTGAAATTACGAGGATGTATTAGAAAGTAACGAGACTGATGCTATAACTTCTTCAGATGTAGAATTTTATAACCTAAAAAAATTAAACGTAAAAGTCTTATCTTTAATGTACTTTGCCTAAAGTAGGCTTAGATTTAACTTTTGCTCATTTTGCCTATGTAAGCGGGTGGATGGCCCGAATTTTAGTGACAAGCGATATCCTAGCGAACTGCTAGTGCCGTCAATTTGCTTTGTGACTTTGTGTGCATCTTGAGTACTTACTAATTATATGTTGTTATTAAGTTTATCGAACGAAAAGTAAACGAAAATAATGTCTGGTGGAAAGAAACGAAAAGTAGATGCAGAGGATCGCCAGTTTCAAGAAAAATGAACTGAAGAATTATTTTTTATTTTGCACAATGGTAAGCCTATTTGTTTGCTGTCTAATGAATCCATTTCAATGATGAAAGAATGCAATATAAAGAAGCATTACTCATCTAAGCATCCTATGCTGCACTCGCTGACAGGACAAATAGGAAAAGACAAAATCCAGAAGCCTACCGCAAATTTGGAAAAACAGCAGTAAATGTTTCATAAACAAAGAATACAACTTCATAATGTTGTGATGAAAGCTAGTTTTACAGTTGGTTCAAAATTGGCAAAGTCATTAAAACCATCAAAACAACTTTGACTGACCGTATGGCTCAACTGTCTATATTTATTCAAGGTGTTGATGTTAGTGAGGAATTGTTTGCTTTACACCCTCTAAAAGGAACTACTACAGGAGAGAACATTTTTAATGAAGTCCAAAAGGTATTCACAAGTTTTGGCTTGCCATGGTCAAAATTAGTTGGTGTATCCACCTTCTATGGTGGGCTTACGTAAATTGAAATTTTGTATGAAAAAGCAAATGAATTAAATGCGCAAAAAGATGATTTGATAGTCCTTCATTGTATTCAGATGGATACTCTTGCCATAAAACTTGCGAACTTATCGAAAGTCTGTAAACAGACAAGAGAAAAACTTGCCATAAGCTCTGTATTGGTTTCTTGCAATTAGCATTTCTTTCATAACATAAAAAAGCTGCTTGGTAGCTAACAGATTTTGAACGACGAAGAGCTATATCTGCTGGAAAAGTCTTTCTTTGGAACCAATTTCAGAATAGTTCTCACACAGTCCTGAAGTTGGTTGACATCGAAAAATCCTAATTCCTTTAAAGTCTTATTAAGTTGAAGGAATAAAGAAAAGTTTGCAATAGCAACATCTGAACAGATGAAATGACGGTTTGTTAAAAAAAAGCTAGAGATAATTGGAATGGAAGCCTCTAAATCAGCTTTTCAGGCGAGACAACTACATTTTTGGCAAACGGCGAATCTGTGCTTTATTTGAAAACCATACATTTGTCAGAACTTCAGTACAAGAATTTTGTTTGAAAGAGAGAATGGCCAGATTACAACAATCTTTTTACCGCCAAACGTCACAAATTTGTTGCAACCAATGGACCAGTTTGTTATCGAGACCATGAAACGCCATTACAAAAGGAAAGTATTAGGAAACCTTTTGGTAAAGGGCGAAGACGAAGCAGTTGTGGTGATTAACCACAAAAAAATGAAGTTGAAAGATTGCGCTTACACGGAAGCTTGGAGCTTGGTTAAGGCAGTCCACATTAAGACATGCGTGGAACAAGTTTAAAGACATATTAACTGAAGAAGAGAGGAAATTCCTGGATCTTCAGAAGTTAGTACTGAAGAAGATGTAGAGCAGTGGATGGTATGCGATTCGTCAGACAAATTCTAAGTTATGATGAACTAATTGAAAGTGTGGAGTTCTGTTGTATTTGCATACTTTAGGGCGCTAATTCTCCCCCATTTTGGAGAACAGTAAGTGGATATGGCAGTAAGTCGTTGCCATTATTGGTTAGGGAATTTTGTAATAATGGATATAAAACAAAACTTGATTCTTGATTCTTTTTCTGCTGGATTATGGTGTGGGTTGGCAAGAAGGTGTAGGTTTTCTATACACAGAATAACTGGCAGTGACAATTTAGTAGACTAATAAGTAATATATCAAGGAAGGGTAGCAAAATCTTTTCGTTTTAAGTCAGTGTGCATATTCTAAAACTGTGGCCGTGAAAGCCTTCATAAAAATAGAAGTTTGATTAAGGTTTCCTCGGTTGTTAGCCATTGCCCTCCCCCACCCTTCTATTATGGTACAAAACTTTTCTCTAGCTTTAATTTGAAGTTATTTCTTCATAAAGAGACGTTTTTCCGTCTAAAGGTTTGGTCATAATCTTTTCTAACTTGGAAATAATAGAATTACTAATATTTAAGAACTAGTTTTCCTTATTAAACAAAACTAGAAAGGTTTAACCTTAAGTTCTCTCGCAGTAAAGGTTTTTTCATATACATATATATATCACCATCACAAAGTTAATTTAAACCCAAAATAGTTGTTGACCTTACGAAATGCTTTATTATATACAATTAACAAGATTATTTTAAACCTGTTTTCGTGTGGACCGGTTGCTTTGTCTTCTATAGAGCCGCGATAAAAAAGAAATCTACTACATACATAAATATACATTTATATTTTTAATACACATACACTAAGTAAGTAACAAACATAAACACACTTTTGCATGATTTACATTATTATATATGCATACGGGTATACTAATTATAGGTGAACAACCTTCAACTGTTGATTGTTCGGTTTAAATTTGTCTAATAATTGTACGGGCACGAAGTGGTGTGTATTGTTCCGTTGCTTATGTAAAGGGAATGCA
>SMLS01023870.1:0-18201 GCA_004785975.1 Popillia japonica | reverse complement strand
CATACTTATTAAATTACGTTTGGAACCGCAGCGTATTCATCTTATTCTCGTGCATACACTTGTGTAATCTTCATGATTAATTTCGTAATGAATTTGTTAATTATATTTGACGTTGTGCATTAATCTTAAAAGAAATTTATCTGCAGGCGCCCTTGTTAAGTTATATTTAATTTTATGATACTGGGATATATTTTTTTTGTCGGTGGAAAATCCTTTATGGACACCATGCGCATGCTATCTCGCAACATGGAAGTGTAGGAATCCCAGTAATACAGCGGTCTTGTCCTGGTATACCCACTAAAACCACCCTTTAAAACACCAGGCATACTTTATGGAACCATCTTTAATAGACATCTACTTCACAAAGTCGGCGAGTAGTTCTTCCTCATACCTTAAACATCTCTGTCGTTGCTTGACTGCACTTTGCGTTCATCTTCTTCCTTGGTTCTCATTATGGTTTTGATCTTAAGATGAATCGTCCTCCAGTGGTCTTTGGATTCCATCATAGTAGGCATAAGGTTTCCTGGTGTTAAGTTCTTCCCTATCTTTTGCTGGTTGCCTTTTCTATCTCCTCCTATCTTTTGCAATGAAAGATGGTGTGCTCCACAGTGTCTATGTTCCCACAGTACATGCACTCCTCATCTGCCGCTGTGCCTATTCGTTTAGCGTACGTTCTGAATACCCCATGACCGGTCAAAATTTGTGTGAGGTAGTAATCTATATTTCTATGCTTACACTCGATCCAAGGCTTCAGTTCCGGTATTAAAAGTTTTGTCCCCTGTCCTGTAAGCGTGTTCTCCTTTCACCTTTCTTGCCAGAGGTGCAAAGTCCTGGTTTTCGCACTACTAGTGGTTTCTTCGCCCTTCCGCTCATAGATTCCTGAACCATTAAGTCTATCGGCGGAATACCGGTAATTACTTGGAGAGCTGCAGTAGGTGCGGTTTTATAGGCCGCCGCAAGTCTGATTAGTATTTTGCGCTGCACTTTTTGTAGTAACATACCGTTCCTGCGAACACTTAACGCTTGCTCCCATACTGGTGCTCCATACAGCAATATTGAGTGGGCTACTGCCGCAAGCAGTGCTCTCTTACTACTGATCGGTCCTCCAATGTTTGGCATTAGTTTCATCATTTTCGCCATTCTATCCTCCGCTTTCTCGATAACCTTTTTGAGGTTTTCTCTGAAGCTGCTTCCAGTGTCAAAGAAGATTCCCAGATATTTAATGCTGCTCTTTGGCCATATATCAACATTATTGATCCTGAAGCGTAAGCCTTCTCGTTTCCGTCTCTTCGTTCGTTTGGCGATTCTCATGAGATCTTCTTTGCCGTCCGCCGTTACTATTAGCGCTAAGTCATCTGCAAAAGCTACACTTTTGGCACATCCCTGAAGTGTAATTTCTAGTACGTCGTTATACAGAATATTCCATAACGTGGGCCCCAGAACAGATCCCTGCGGGACCCCTGCTTGGATATTCAGTACATGCGCCTTGTTTACCGGGATGGTTCTTTCTTTCAAGTAGTCATCAATTATATTGATAAGATAGGTCGGTACTTTCCTCTCCTCGAGTTTATCCAAGATTAGCTTCCAACTAGCTGTATTAAAAGTATTTTGTACGTCCAGTGTAATTAGTAGGTACATTCCATTTCATTCCATTTTTCTCTCTTAAGTTTTTGATTAGATTCAGAACTTGTAAGATCGATCGTCCTTTCCTGAAGCCAAACTGATTTTTTGCGAGATCCCCTCTCCTGTCAATATCTTCGTCCAGTCTCTGACGTATCATCGCCTCATATAATTTACTCAAGGTGTTCAGTCGACAGATCGGTCTATATGCTTTCGGCTGTCCCGGTTTCTGATACTGGGATATTATATTAATATCAATTTCGTCAAAGTGTTGTAATATTTAAGGTTTTCTGCCAATATTTCTGCCTTTACCATCATCACATGAATATGAAATGCGCAAGGATTCCGTTTCAGTCTATTCAAGTTTTAATAAATTAACAAAGTAGTATTGTCGTATAATAGTTTATCAAGCAATCATAACATCGCACCAATAACTGACTATTATAAATCACGTTGAAAGTTTAACACATACTCATATGATCGTCAAGTACAATCATCAACATATAGGAATGGTACGCAAAACGTCATCATCTTTGAATTATAAATTTTGTTAGAAGTAAAAACTTTATTTCTTTATATAAAATAACTTTCTTAAATGAATAATAAATTTGTTGAACGGTTTTTATTACAACATAAGAAGTAGGGTTTTGCGTGCAGATGGCACATAATTCTAAATCGACAAATTGTCGGATACGCAAGAAAAGATCGGCCAGTATTCGACAGAATAACAAAAATTTATTCTGTCCATAAAATACAGCACGAACACTTCTTTATATTCGTAATGCTTTGCTTTCAACGTTTAATAGCCCCAACAAAAGTGCATAATCATTTCGATCAATATAGTTATAGTTATGTATAGCGCATACTTTAGAACGTGTTCGAATTTTCTTTTTTTATAGCTCTGTCGGCTTGGCGTTTATATATGCATTTATGTATAAGCGAGAATGTATGTCTAGATTTAGATTTGTATATATGTATAGGTGTATATATATTATGTACGCATATGCACATACGCAGTTATGTACAAAATACGTACATGTACAACAACTACAAACAAAAGTAATAGCTGTTAAAACAGTACTATGCAAAACGTAATAAATACTAGTTTTAAATTCCATAGAAAGAATTGAAACACACACGCTTTGTCAAAATACGTCGGCGACGTAGTTTCCTTTTGTATTAAATTAACCTGCTTATACGAATATGTTGGAACGTTATCTCAAAGAAAATTCTTACCAGAGATATATATTTGTCAAACACATTTAGACAGGTATAGTAAACTTGCTTATACATATTTTTAATTAGAATATACTCGTATACCAAACTAGCACATTCAATACCTAACCTGCGTGATAACATCATCATCGAATTTTACATATGTAACTCGGTAATCTCGGAGGTAAAAGCAGGTGATATGTACGGGAGACGACATAAAGATTGGCATTGAATAATATTATTTCTTTGGTGCCATTTTATTTTTTTAATTTACAAGAAGAAGTTCACATGAACATGTTCCTACGATAGTTTTGCGTATTCTAAATCCATAAAAACATAATAGCACTATTGACGTTGTTTTCTTCGGAACTATAAAATGTTTGTAGCGGTATCTAGCGTTCGGATTTAGAGTTTGATAAGAAAGCAGCAGTAAACAAATCTTTAAACTGTTGGGAAATTAATCTTCCTAATGTCAAAACTGTATTATGCAATACAACATCGAGAAATGTCATCACCGCTTAGAATGAATTTTCCAAACTGATTCAAGCCTCACCCGTATTTTAAACGTTGTTTTCTTCAATATCAATAATTCACAATTTAACTTGATTCGAAGATCTGACGTCTGTCAAGCATACCTCCCCAAGGGATGAAACAATTTTAGGTGCCTCATTGAAAAGCTATATCTACCAATGATGACTTATGATCAACATTATTTTTATTCTGCCGAGCACAATTTCCAAAACATCTATGTTGTTCGTTATTTACCTCCCATCTGTAAATTTTCATAATTAATTTAACTTTTCTATATCAATGTTAAACATTTTCCAATTAACATGTTTTATTTTCCACTGGCATAGTGTTCCATGGCTTTAATGTTCCTTCCTGAGCCACAAAGTTTTCATTTAAAATTTAATTTCTGGTGCTACTTCTCTTTCGATAGCAAAAATTGGCTGTACTTGAATTCTCTTAGAAAGTGGTGTAGCTACTGTTCTTCACATGTTATAGGAATATTACTACATATTACTACAACTGCTTTACGGTTGTAAGACAACATCAACGTGCATTTATTTTAACTCGTTCTGTTACCTTTTGTTCGCTTAGTAGTTTGAGTTAGTTGAACAAGAATATGTTATTTTATTCCTAATTAATACAATGCATGTCAGCAGATTTCAAATTCAGATTTTTTTTTGGCGGCTTATCAATAAAGCATTCAAAATATATTGCATTAACTTGACATTGTTTATTACTTGGCCTATTTTGTCCTGGCAATCAGCCGAATGTTTAGTATCACTGTCAACGTATTTACGTTGTTTCCAAAAACAGATTTAATAGGTTCTGCAAAAATTACAGTTATGTTATCTTGCAATTACGTATTATAACTTTCAAGTTTTCTACCTAACTCATTTTCTCGCTATTTTAAGGTCACAGTATGCAATAAAATTTAAGATCACATTGCATTCCTGTATTACTATATACATATATATATATCTATATGTAGAGGTATATAAATCTACTGTTTAAAAGTATTCAAAACCGAACTTGGGGATGCTGGATATAGGAATTGTACTAACATTCTTGAAGAAAAATACCTAATTCTTTTAATATGCATTCAATAATATGCATAACCAAAGAAATATGAAACATATATTGGCACAGCATTTGTTAGAAAAACTGAAACTAATTTCGAAGTACTGAGTATGTATGTACAATATGTATATTTTGGCCGTATCCCTTTCGTAAACTATAATGTGATTCCTTTATCTGATTACTTCTATATATAATGTACTCAGTTATGTATGCATATTTATGGATTATGGATTAGCGATTAGCGTTTTTTATTACATACAAAACAAGCAGCCGGTAAAACGCCTTTCAGTTCCCTTATAATTTCCACGGCGATAATTACGGCATTAGCACGCCGAACATACTTAAAACATCGAATATACGTCGATAACGTCGAAATTACAGCGAATACTAAACAAGATGACGTCGCTCACACAACACAATAAATTCTTTATTGTATTTTAATTCGAATCCCTGCAACGAGACAATGGATGGTTTATACCATGGGAACACCGTAGCCGTTTTACCGGTGATTACTATTCGACAGGTGTACCAGTAATTTTACAAAATCTAGAATCACACGACCGATTGTTTTTGACATGTTGTATGCATGGAAATAATCTTTGTTTTTTTTCCATCCATTTCTGACAGTTTTCTTTCCAATGCTATGTGCATATACCGGTCGTTTTGAGAAATAGGATAAATAAAGCGGTAAAGAGGTAAGGGGTATGAAAATTCGCTAAGAAGTGGGGACGCGTATGAGTCTATGAACGGTGTACTCTACAATATCGGTTGGGACGTAGGTCCCTTCATCCCCTCGCCGCTTTAAATATCCTATCACTCAATACAACCGGTATACATAATGTATAATAAATGGATACAACACATACAAACATTACATCTATGCATTTCTGCATATCTATGGATCACATATGCGCTTTTTTTTCAGTCTCTTCTTCAATTCGGGTTATACATATGATCAACGTCACTAATGACAGCAACCACAAGAGAAGCATTCAGCAATTTAGAAGGCAATTTAAAAATAACCGCTTTATTTATAGCATTCTCAATTACTCCCTGACATGAATACCATTTAGTGTTAATTATTATTATTTAGCACTATTTACATTAGTTGAATTATTACAGTTCAAGGTTGAAATGTGTAAATCCGAGGCAAATTAAAACATCTTTAACTAACCTTAATTATACGTATACCGCTGAAATATTTAGCGGAGTATTTACTTCTACCATGTAACCATTATACAGAATGCTATAGTCACATTTTATAATTTCTTGCTTACACTTAGAATGATTATTATTCAAAATAGAATATTTAATATTTCATTTAGTGACAGCCAGAATCGTGTCAGTTTATTGTATTAATTCTATTATTGAACTAATTTAATTGGAGTGTTACTGAAAATAGTAGCTGCCAAAAATTACTGGATAAACTACATAAATACATTTATAAGTAAATTTAATTTTTTGGAGATAATTTGCGATATTTTGTGATACTTAGTTTTACGAATAACACATTGATTTGATTAAATAGTAATAATATAATATTTATTCCATAAAGTTTTTACACACAGATCACGTCAAGTTTCAGGTTTGATAAGATTTGATTTGATTAAACGCTGAGCGCGTCAAGTCTATGGCCTATTGCATTATTCCGTACCTATTGAATTTCTTTACATAAACAGGTTATTCTTCTTTATTAGGTTTAATAGTGTATGCGACAAATCTCTTTCTGGCAGACCTGTTAGTAAGTTAATTGGTCCGAGCAATAACAGTCTAGGTTGTTCCAATGCAGCGCATTCAAATATAATGTGGTAGGCTGTCTCATCTTTAGAGATGTCAATACTATGCAAGTATTCCCTTAGACCGCCGTGTACTGGTAGCAGACTCCTCACTGTTCTAAGCTGTACTTACAATCAGTTAAGAGTCAGAACATCTACTGCTAAATCCTAGGATGGCTTCTTCATCATACGTTTACTGTGTAACTGAGTGTCTGTTCAACATTGTTCCAGTATACCTGGTGAAAGTTTGTAATCCAATCAGCCACTGTACCATGTATTGCAATCTTAGTTATTACCAGTTCTGGTCCAGTGTATGTAAAAAAGAGCAGAGCTAGCTGGTTTTCCCCGGCAGCCGCACCAAAGTGTTTTGCCAAGATTCTTAGGTTTTTCATGCAGTTGTAAGCTCCTTTTGAGATTATCTGATGGGGTGCAAATGTGTGTAAGGCCGCCTGACTATCCGATAGGATATAAATCAGCTGACCCTTACCTTGTTTTTCCAATGCCTTTCGAGCACATATTGCTAGTACTTCCGTCTGATGCATAGCGGCATATTGTTCTAATATCATATATTTGTCATGATTCACCATAAACAGATTATAAACCACGCTTAAAGTCGCTGTATCGTTCGGAATGATTCCGAAAAAGAGTAGCGGGGGGACGTACACGGTAGCGTTAGACTAGCGTAGAAGGTAAACACATTTTACCCAACACTGTCAATACAATGTTGCTATTTTCTACGTATAGACGTAAGTTTGTTATAAATTTTTACATTTTATAATATAGTACGTAAACAAATGATTTCGATAATCACGTAAAAGGAACTACATTTCTTCCTACATTCCTGTTTTGAAAAATTTAAACAGGTACCTAATGAAAATTGTAATTTCAGTGTAGTATTTAAAACCAGTTTTTAATAAAAAAGCATAAACATCTAAGTAGTCTTCAGAAGTTGGTTCACTCTAATAAAATGAAAACAAAAACCATTACATCCGTACCTAAAGAAGCTAGTAAATACTGGTAATAAAGAAATAAGAAAACATTCTAATGACCAAATTTTTGGGAAAAATATCGTAGTTAAAAAAGGAGAAATAACGTAAAAGCAGTTCTAAAACTTAAAACAATACATTCCTTCAAGAACTAATAAATATAATAAAAAAAATATTTCGCGGAGGAAGTTTAAATAAATTATTATGGTATTAAATGCTCAAAACGATCTCCTGGCGCAAAGAAACAATATCTTATTCTATCGAAAAAGCTTCTTTGAACATTTGCAATTGTTTGTGGTGGAATAGTTTCCATACAATGGACAATTTGTGCTCGCAATTCGTCTATAGTATTAGGCCTGGCATCTCGAAAAGCATAGATAAAGTTTTCAGATACCCCCATAGATAAAATCGTTTGGAGGTGATCTAGGAGGCCAGCGAATAGCGAATAGCGCTCCAGCTAGTTAGCGACCTGTTATCAAATGTGTGTGCAAAAATTGTTGTACTGGTGTAGCATTATGTGCAGGACATCCGTCTTGCTGGAACCAAACGACATTTATATCAGCTACAGTTCTTATAGCAAGAATTACACTATTGTGCAAAAGATCTAGATATTTTACTGCATTGAGATTTCCTTCTATGAAAAATGGCCCAATTATGTGGTTACCTAACAGGCCAGCACAAGCATTTAGTTTTACAGGGTATTGTGTTCGAGCGTCGTAAGTAAGATTATGTCTATTCCTTTGTAACCAATACCTGGAAACGCTTGGGTTATGCCGGCCATGTAACGGGGACGAAGATTCGTCTGTAAATACTATTTTTGCAATAAAGTCGTCATCATTGTTGCGTTGTTCAATAATTTTCTCACAAAATTCTAAGCGTCCGTTTGTATCATCGGGAAATATTTCATTCGTTTTGCCTAACCTATCAAACACTGTGAACCGTAGTGTGGGAACCATTAAATTGTTCTGCTATATTTTGCAGACTGCTATGTGCTCCTCTACAGCGGCACAAATTAAAACGTCGCGTTGCTCGCTTTGTAGCATCTTCAATTTTTATGTTTAAGCGGATTTAAACAGACATAATTTTCGAAGTTATTAACTATGCGACGAACAGTTTCAAAACAAATATCAATTTGGAATTCATCTTTAAAAAGATGTACTATGTCTTTTATCGAATGACCTAGGTGATGCTGTCTTATCACAAATTGTGTTAAAGGAAGAATACGCTAGAGCGTACCTACGTCCGCCCGCTACTCTTTTTCAGAATCATTCCGACACAGATGCAGTGACTTTAAGCGTGGTTTATAATCTGTATAATATATACTTACTCCAGAGCGTATCCTTCTCGTTGGCCAGTCTGCGTACCATATCTGGGTTTAGATTCCAGGTTACTGTTTTAGTTTGGGAGTTATAGACTCTTAAGCCATATCAAAGATAGCGTTTGCGATGTCGGTGGTTATTCTGGCATACCCCGAAGTTTTCTGGGTTCTCCAATTTCTACCACATTTCAGTTTGTGTACCCTGATTCTTGTCTCCCCTCTTTTCTAAATATGTAAAGTAGTGAAGGTCTGCGTAACTATAGTCCACCAAATCAGGCAACCATAGGTTAGCATAGGTCTTACCACTGCAATGTATAATCTTTGCATGAGTTCTGAAATAGTGCTCCCATGTTTCAGTGTTAAAATCTGAATGTGTAATTTAGCAATCTAATTTTTGTGGTCTGCTATACCTTCTGCATTAACTTCTATTTTGTTATACCTATTCTAACATGCATAGTTAACTTTGAGAAAAGTTAAATTAAAAATTATCACATGGGACCACCATAAATTATTTCGCGAAGCCTGATTGCAACTTAAAGTTTCTAATAAATTTATAAAGAGATTGTCTGGTTGCCGTATCCCTTCGTATGCGCTCACCCCCTTCGCGTTGAATTAAATTAAATACACACGAAGTTTCCCTCTCTCTGTACTCGAAATAAAATTACAGAAGAGAATTTTTAGTTGTAATTTAAATTAATTTTGGCAAAATTTTAGGCGCGCGCGTTCGCGTAATTATAACCAGACGAGAAACGAGGGGTGGTGTAATTTCGGAGGCCGTTGTACCGCAGAAACGCGTACGGTACGTATGTAGTGCCCGGGCACCACGAACGATTTTAATAATTCAGAGAGTTTTATTGGCCCGCGGTGGCCGTCGCTTGTTTCGGAGGAAGCGATTATGAAAGTGAAGGGGGCGCGTCATTGTTTTACTGCATTAAAATCTGTTTAGAACACATTAGGGCCATCCTTCTCTCTCGAGATACGCTAACAGGTGTATTGCATGTCGCATATATGCATTTAATCATTCCAGTAAGTCGATTAAAGTACCTTGTCAAAGATGTCTTTGAAGGAAGTACATTAAAGAACTGGTTAGGTTTACTTCTGGTAATCATTTATATAATTGTATCTATGCAGGTAGAGTAAAAAAAAATTGTCTTATGTACACATGTACATATGCATCTGCACCTAATCTGAATAAAGCCTAGTTCCAAGCAATGTTGAACACATCCTAGAATAGAAGGTCTGCATAAAATCAATATTGGAAACCAAATGCTTCATTGCAGCTTTTGTTATCAACAAGGAACGTAGGGGAAGTAACGCCGTTATTAATGCTCTGTGCGTAATTGAAGTTTCAGATGTGAGAATATTATGTTGTTAGCTTTCTACGTAAATTCCAATTAGTAATTACCAGAAAAATGTGTCGGTTATGGTACTTCTTCTGCAAGCTGTTTGACCTTTCCAAATGAGTAAGCTAATTATGAAACCTCCAAATAATTTACTTGTAACTGTACTCTTATAAGTAACTAAAAATAACACTAAGTAGAATAATTTGAAATGTTAAATTCCTTTTTAATTTTCTCGTTTATTTTATTTCAGTTTTATTATCCAATTAGAAAATAACAACTGTTACATTGTTTGTTTATTTTTATATTATCCTGACAAGAAATAAAAATTTAATTAGCATGTAATTATGCGCATCACGAAAGACGCAATAAAATTCAAACAATTGCCTACGCAGCGTGAGTATGTGTCCATTTGTCCATTGTACTGTAAAACTTGCCATTAAAAATAACGTGTACTTTACGCTAATTTACTTTTTGCTAAGAATATTTCTGATTGATTATTATTATAGTAATTTATTATAATTAAACCGTTTAACTTAGCCATTTCCGCCTCTACACACCCCGTGTAACTTGCAGTTTTACATAATAAAATTGAGTATTGTTGTTGAAATTGTATATAATAGAATTGAAGTGAGATGAATACTATTTATAATAAATTGAGTCATCTTAATATTCTTATTACGTATATCACCAACATTAGCTGGCTTTATTAAATATTTCGAACTAACTTTCTTTAGGAGCTCCAATTGAATATCTTATGTAGAAATACTCCACATTTACCATCATTGATTATTGCAAATGAGAAAATAGTTAAATTAAAGCAACGAATACTCAGAGATATGCCTTTGAAAACCCGAAGACAGCGTTAGATTTGTTAATAATCCAATATCAAGTTTTACAATTTTTTTATTAGAAAACCGTATACAACAGTGAGGTTACTTCTTACAAGTGAAGAGTACCAATTGTATTTAGTAATATCATGAAGCATGATTAGAAGATATCGCATCTGTTTATCATGTGCTCCACAGTAACTATTACTATAGAATTAAATTGGATATTATGGCAACGTGTTTTTAAAATGCGTATAACTTGAGTCCTTGCGACAAAACAGGCACACTTATGGATGTATATCAAATCCTGTCCTATCACACGTCTAAATTGATAACGTCGATAATCAGGTGTTGTTAATAGCATTATAAACAACTTAAAATACTCGCGCTCCCAAGATGCTTATGCTGGGAAATATGGCACCATGTATTTGTTATATACTATGTATGTATAAACTTCACTCAAACGACAGAATTATTTACATTATTATTATTACTATTTTACAGTTACATGCAAACAAGTTACGAAAACAAGAACACAGAATACATTCTAAGCTGTTAAATATCCAATTCAGGATTGACACTAGGGTACAACACTTTTTTTGAAATATATAAGTGGTGTCCCCAATCTTCGCCACAAATTTCAGATGGATTAGATATTACGTGAACCCAACTTAAGCATGCCATGCGTTGCAACCAATCACTTTTAGAGCCATTTGTGGAGTGGCGCATATTTCCCCACATTGTAGTTCATGCTTAAAGAAATCGTTGCACATAATTGAGCATACATAGATGCGCCATTTCAAAATCAAAAGTTAGGTTAGGAATACTATTTTGTGTTAAATATTGAAAACGAATATGTTGATTTTCCAACCTCAAATATTGTTGAAACTACTTAACAATACATACATGTATACCATAATTCGATATTAGTTGAGTGAGCAGCACCTGATCTATCGGATATAAAGCAAATTACCAGACTATGCCCTATTACCCCTTTCTACTTTACATGAAAAACAGCCCACGAAAACTTCAAACAAATTGTAACTATAGCCGATATATCATATTTGCCGAAAATTACAAATGCCAAATAAACGAACCTTCAAACCTTGAACTGCTGCATCTTTAGTTTTGAACCCTTTGCTTGTTATTGCTCTGAAAAGTAATGACAACAATGCAATAACTGCTACAACTGGTGTTTTGCAAAATGGACTACTTTGCGGAAAACAAAACAAGATTTAATTAGGAAACTGATGTAGAAGCCAAGAGACACAGATCAATAGTTTTGCAGTAGTTACTGTTGTGTACTTACTGGATATTATGCGATTTTCCAAATATGTATATATTTCCAAACATTTTGTTTAATTAACTTACTTTGGCCAAACTAATATTTTGCATTGCATTAATAAGTATTCAAATTATATTGACAATAATTAAATATTTAAAACTGATAGCTACAACGTAAATCCCGTATACATACTACATATTTTGCATTTGTCTTAATGAACCAGAATCCAAAGTACTAAAAAACTAATTGAATAGAAAATGAAGTACAGTAGTTAATATCCCTGCTAAGAATTTATCTCGTAACTGAAACATATAATTATCATGTAACTAAAACATACTTATTATGTTTTAATATTTTAACTATGTAAACTTGATAAGAGGTTTGGAAGAGAAGCCTTTAAAAGTGACTAATCTTCAGATGTCATCGAATAATACTAATCATAAACTAAATTATGATGTATTTACGTGCATAGTAATTAATATAAACAGCACTTGGCAGTGGATTATTTATGGTGTTTCGTGTAAATCGGGGAGTGGACGCGACGATCTAGTAGCTAAACGCGCATGCAAATGAATATGAATACTTGACGGTGAATACGAGATAGAACGTTATATCATAATTAAACAGTAGCGTATTGATACCAGTGATTTATTGCACGTTACGGTATTCATCATACACTCATTAACACTAGTACCTACACGTCTGAGCCGTCTCCGCATTGAACAAACATACAGGGTAGGAAACTGAGAAGTAGTCTGCTGCATCAGAGCGAGTGCATTTTTAGGTCATATAGTTTACAGGTGCATATCGTGTTCTTCGCTCCCCTTATCTGTATTTCACCACAGGTTACCTAATAAGTTCTATTTTACTTTTCCGACCAGTACAGCACGTTCGTGACAGTCAGAATAGTAAAGATTCAGTAAAGAAATGTACACAGCTATATGTTTTGTCTTTTTTATAACAGCGCCTTACTAGTATTGTATGAAAATGTTACTTAATTATTTCAACTATTAAAACGATTGCGAATCATTTTAAATCGTTATTGTAAAAAAAAATATAAAGCAGCATTTACAACAGCGTACAGCACTTTTAACCTGACGAAATAATGTAAGATTCGTTGCAAATTTTGACTTACCAAGCTTAATAGAATTGTAGAGAGAGTAATTGTAAATTACGTAAATAAAGGTATATGAATATATTAATCAAGGGTATACAAACACCTTCCGTCGTCAACCTGCACATGCAGCAATGTATATAAAGTTGCATATTTCTTCTGTTCTATGCAAGTAAGGGAGCATCGATACACCTGACTTTATGCATACGTAAGAGATATGCATATATTCATCAATATATAAATTATCATATAATCGAATTCATAAGTCAAACATGACCTAAAGATCTACCTTAACCTGATTATAATTTACTTATACCAGTAATTTGATTACTTTAGATATTTTTCTTAGATACTTGTTGACAGGATTCAGTACTCATATAGCACAACCATATGGAAAACAAAAACATTTTTTACTCTATTGAACCTTTTAAATTTTTTATAATATCTCCAAAAACTAAACTATCTTCTCTTAATCAAACAAGCGTATTCCAAGGCGTGGAAGCCTACAATAAAATCCATTCCATTTCTATCTCTATGTTGCATGTTTTTAAAGTATGCATTCGCATAACTTTTACGTTATGGGGGTTGTGATGTACTATTACTTCATTACTAGGCGTTAAATACTTGTGTCTTATTATATACAGCTTGGACCTACCTTGTTTCTAATGGAATTATGTGATCAAGTTTTGATACTGTAGATAAATATTGTATTCATCAACTCGTTTGACGGTTGAATTAGCAATTGGTTCGATTGAGATTATCCTAAATCGAAACAAGAGTAAGTGGATTGGTATGTTAAGATTTACAGTTTTCCAAACATTGTATAGCCACTGTACATATCTCTAGGAACGCATAGGCAACTGCTGGGCTATCACTTATTCCAATTGATTACATAAAGAGTGGAGGTGCAATAACACGATGAAAACCGTCACAAAATATGTTGTTGTTAAAAATATTATACTTGTGCATCAATCAATACTTTCAAATGCCGCTCTAGAGAATTGTTACTTCTAGAAAATTAAATATCAAACTTAACATCCCAATCAGCACTTCTGTATTCTCAAACAACTTCTAGAAGACCATGAAGTGGAGTATTTTTCAGGAAACCATAGAAAGTGATTTGCCATGAAATGCGCGATTGTTTATATATCGTTTTCTTTGGATATGAGAGAAGACGATGTTGAGCAGCATTTTCTAAGAAGCCAAACATATAGATAAATATCTTAATATCTCAATCAACTAATTATTAGTGGGGATTTTTGCGTACGATAATTTTAGCATATGGAGGCGATATGGAGAAATAATTTTTATTAAGTCAAACAAAAAATATATCTTAATATCTCGGGCATTTCTTAATGGGAAATTTTACGTAGAGTAATTTTTGCGACAGTTGAAATAAAATTATCGTATTAAATACGTTGTTTCATAAAATAAGTATATGTTTTAAATTATTTATAACTTTTTAACAAACTAAGTTAATAACAAAAAATAAATGAAATCTAATTGCTTGTGAAATGGGATTTTGTATGTTCAAAACCATTTACAATTGCTCAATATGACTTTCATTTTATTATTGTAAGATTACCAACCTGTGGTGTTAAACAAACTAAGGTTCGACCCAGAATCAATCTTTATTTAAAAATAATACATAGAGCGAACAACATGTGTTACAATAAAAAGATGACAAATAAAAAGTAATAATTCGCTATGCAATACATAGATGTATATACACTGCTGTACAAAAGTAAAAATAATGATATATAAATTCTAGTTGATTTACCACACAATCTCTCCTCCACATTGTATACAACATTCTGTAACATTTCTGCTTGGATTGCACCAATTTGCTCCGTAATATTGATTTTTAATTCTTGTAGCGTTATTGGTCGTCTTCTAAACAATAAATTTTTTAGATAATCCCACAGCCTGTTATCTGCTAGTTGAAGATCAGGTGATGTCGGTGGTCATGAATTTGCAAAATTGTTTAACACACGATCTTGAAAAATGTTGGTTAACAATGACTGGTCGGACAGTGTGCGGGGATGCTCCATTTTGCATAAAAATAATGTTTTCAATTCCAATTCAATAACATAATCCTTTTCAACATTTGCAACTATTATGTACAATTGTTTACAATTACATATACGGCTTCTCCATTCTGCATTTTCTAGTAGAAATACGGACCAATGCTTGTAAAATCACACCAAACGGTGACTTTGTTGTCATGAAGACCTTCTTGTATATGCCTCATCTGTATATAAAATGCGGGATAACCGTTCTGGCTCAAGTTTCATCTGAGCCATTATACTCGCAAAAAACTAAAGAGTTTTTCAGTTTATATAGATACATTTTTAAATCCCACTCCTTATGCAATTAGATTTCCTTTCTTTTTTGTTATTACCTTAATTTGTTAAAAAGGTAGAATAATTTAAAATATATCTCCTAATTTATACCTTGTATTTTTTATTTTTTCTTTACAAATCACCATTCACAAACATGATCATCTGAAATGAGAATGGCCTATTTTGAATTTGTCACTAGCAACTGATAATAGACCATACATACCTAGTATGTAATTAGCTTATTTCCAATATAGAAGCAATATTATCTAAATTGTCATTTGCTGAATTTCATATGAAATTTAAGATGAACACCTAATATGTTTAATATCTGCGTATGTATGCAGACGTGTGATTGCAGAAAAAATTACAGAAATAAGTTAAGATGACTTGTTGGTGTACTAGAGTTCCAATTGTCACAAAAACTTACAACTTTTGAACTAGAATATAAAATATGGCACATAATGTAAAGATCTAACTTTTATGGTTTTCAAGTTTAGACATTTTTCCAAGATTTATAAATCTACTTGACTGCTGATAGCATGCTTATTATTATTGTTGCAACTATCACCGATAAGACATGCTCTTAAGTTTCTTCTAAATTATGAATTCTACAGCTTTGCTACAGCTGGTCGCAGTATCTGTTAGACAACAAAGCACCAAGCGAACATCTAGCGGCTCTCGAGCTACCATATCAAGCGAGTGCATGTTTGATATATCAAGAAGAGGTACGCGGTAAATATAATAATCAAACTATCTCAGTTCCAGGAACATGTATACATACTTGAAGGCATTATATTCAATAATAGTAAAAAATGATAGAAATTTCTAGAACAATCTAAAAAACTGCCAATCCCAAAAATAACTTTTCTACAACGACATAAGCTACCCTATTAAACATAATTAGCATAACTGCGTAAGTATGTCGCTGTAGTTCGAAATCAGTGACTGCAAAGCCATTAATACATATTATCAGACGTTTTCATCCAGACGTAGTTGTAGGCTGGAATAAACTATGGCAATTCTGTAAAACTGAAAACGAATGTACATACATATATGTATGTTCACGTTTTATGTTCATCTCGCACATGAATAGCGTGAATTGCAATTTTCTAAATAGATGCTAATATCCTGGATTTAATTATAATATAGCAACGTATGCGTCGACGTTATTTATTATCTTATTTATTTCTATTTACATATCACCACATATCTGTCGCTCGCTAATGTTGTTTATTATTGCATTTAATTATTTACATTTCGTTTAGTTATTTACAAAATATATTTTACATGTCTGTCATTTGGATGTCCGGTTCGTCATAAATTTCTGGTTTATTGAAATAACTGAACATTGAAACGGATAAAATCGCAATATTGCATCTGGTGCGCGCAAATAAGGATACCATGAGAGTTGTTAGTGTGTATGGATGTTCTATGTAATGTACCGGTACGCGTCCGTATGTGTAAATGTGTGTATGGGATGTGTGTGTATCTAAATACAACATGAGCAATTTTCCGCTGTGTCAATAGATTCTCGCGTTGATAAAACTAGCCGTTCGCCGTTCGGAATTAACATTTCCTCAGTTTACGGTGTGTATACGGCGACTTGTTCGGGATAAATAAAATATCAATGCGTTTCAACATAAAACGGGCATTCGAGAGAGAAGCGCTCCGTTCGTTCGTGTGCGCATAGGAAATATCAACGATAAAACGGATGAGTGGAACGTTTTAGGAAATTTGTTCGTTTTTAGTGGAATATAAATATAAAACTCTTTTACAGCACATAAATAAAATTTACTGCGCTTCATTAAAACTAACTACATACACAAGAGACAGGCGTATATGTGTTCTGTGAATGGAGGACAAAGTGGCACATGGCGGCGTAAAAAATTCAGCCCCTGGTTAAAGTTTCAGATTTTTTCTCTTGTTCTTTTACACTTTCTACATTCGTGGACAATGTTTAGCAGCATGAAAGTGGGTGCAAACATGAGCTTCTCACAATAAATGCTTGTATAATCATCAACACGAAGTACTCAGTTTCTTTACAGCAACTGTTGATAATGAAGTTTTCGTTCGTGATGAAGTAGTCGTTATAGTTGCATCTACAAATACCAAATGTTTTGGATAAATTCAGTAAATGTGATTCTGGCATTCACTAATAAATTTGATACTTAGAGCAACAATACACATACATACAAGAATAGTGGTCTTATTGAGCAACACCGGATTGGATTCTAATATAAGCCTGTGTGTAATGTACTTACATATCTATCTACCTTCCTTCTTTTGTTTTCTAAAATTACACTTGCCGAAAACCAGAAACTGTTACCAAAAATGATAAAATCGTTTGGGACGCCTTATATGTTTACAAAGGACATATACATTGCAAGGGGTATGTTGTAAATGAAATCAATACATTACAGCTTATATCTGATTACTTCTGCTACAAATCGGGCATTTACCTACGATTTACAAACGTGAAGCTCGACAACTACTAATTTATTCAACATTAATACACTTCTCTGTTTACTTCTCTGTTTAGCTAAAGAACATTAGCGATTTTAAAAGACAACTTCAATTAGTACTCTTATTAAAATAAACACAAACTTGTGGTGGGATTGAAGTAGAGCAGTTTACCAATCACGATCTATGCATATTATTATTCATAAATCACTATATCTCTGCAAATAAATGCGATGTGTATAAGAAAAGCTTTAACAGCTCTGGCTGGAGTTGCAGATTACCATCCAAGTGGTGAACTAGTAAATGACTAACTTCATCTACTATGTAAG
>SMLS01023857.1:0-16136 GCA_004785975.1 Popillia japonica | reverse complement strand
TTCGGACTTGTTTAGCCGGTGAACCAGTGAGCACGGACGCGTGGTGGGAGGTGCTACTTGCCCGATTAAAATAGAAAAAAATGGATCGACTCGACTTAATTACTTACTAACCTACTCGACTAAATTTTTGGTGTTCAGACACGTTTAGCTACTAAATTACTCGCTACTAGACTAAAATACTAGCATAGTGCGAACTAGCCTTTAGACCTACTGTAGCAGCTATAAATGCTAACGAACCTTCGGCTAATGATGCTTGCTGTTGATTTCGTTGCATGTCCTCTTGCTTCTGCTGTCTGTCCCCTTGTCGATCATGTCCTCGTTGCCATCTTCTATATCTACATCCTCGATGTCTTTGTAGACCTCTTTGTCCAGATCCTCTGCCTCGTCCTTTTTCTCTGCATTGCACTGCAAAATGTCCAGCTTTATTACACCGATAGTAGATGAAGGCTACATCGTATTCATTTTTGCTATGGGCTTGGCCCATGTTAAACTTCAGTTCCTCATCCAGTAATCTTGTCTTGACAAAATCCAATTTTATGTCATTATTCAAGGTTTCTATGGCTGTTATTACTTTGTCATACTTTTCGTCTAATCCGATGAGTAAATGACAAATTTTGTCTGTTTCGTTTAACTTTTCATCGGCACACTCCAACTCACGAATAATGTCATCGAATATATGAAATAGTTTGGGTTATTCCTCTGTGGTTCGTCTTTCCTTCGTAATGATTTTTTATTAATTCATTTCGTTTTTCTTCATCTTCTACCACTTCTAGTTGTTTTGTACATCGTATCATTTCTGGTCCGTTTTGTCCGAAAAGCTTACAATATTCTCTAAGAATTGTTTATAAGTTTCTTCTAAATCGAACATGATATAATATTTCCGATTTGGTTGCAAGTAACCTTTCATAAAGTTTTGAATTAATTGGGAATTATCTGTTTTAAGTATTTGAATACGATAAATAGTTTTTCCATCTTTTGTAGTAAATTTTACAGGTTGTGGATTTATATGAACGGTTTTTACATAAATTTATTGCTGTTTATTGTTGATTACTTCTTCTTGAATCGGTATGCTGTTCGGGGGTCCATCTTCCATATTAGAATTTATTGTATCTAATAGGTCGTTTTCTCCTTCTAAGTCGTTTATGATATTTTCGATTTCTTCAGCGGATAAACGAATATTTTCATCGGTGTGTAGTAATTCTTCTAGTTCTTCGTCATCGATATTGACTATCATAGATTCAGTTTCTAATGGATTTAATTCGATTCGAGATAGAGCGTCTGCATTAGTGTTCTGAGTTCCTTTTTTATAAACAATTTCATAGTCCAATTCCTCCAGTTGGAGTCTATATCTAGCTAGTCTTGAATGGGGATCTTTAAGTGAAAATAACCATACTAAAGGACGGTGGTCGGTACAGATGGTGAATTTTCTTCTGTATAGATACGGGCGAAAATGTTTCGTTGCCCATACGATAGCTAATAATTCCTTATCGATAGTAGAGTATTTTAGTTCGTGTTCGTTTAAGGTTCTACTAGCGTATGCAATAGGTAAATCTTTACCAATAGGGCCTTGTGATAGTATAGAACCTAACGCATAATTGCTGGCATCGGTAGAACGAATGGCTTCTCGAAATCAGGATATTGGAGTATTGAATGGTTTACTAATATCTGTTTGCATAGATTAACACATTTCATAAACTCGCTGTCATGTGTAATTTTGGCATTTTTCTTTAAACATTTTGTTAATGGTTTGGTAATTTTGGCAAAATCTTTAATAAAACGTCAGTAGTATCCTAAAAATGATTTTATGTCTCGGGTTGTTTTTAGGAATAGGGAAATTTTGAATAGCTTTAATCTTTTCTGGATTCGGTTTAACACTTGAAGGGGTTATTACATGTCCTAAATAAGCAACTTGAGTTATTAAAAATTCGCTTTTATCCAATTGTATTTTAAGATTATATTTTCTCAATGTATCAAACACGGATTTTAATCGATTTATATGTTCTTGTAACGAGGATGAAAAAATTATTATATCGTCGAGATATACTAAACACATTTCATTTTGAATTCCTCGTAGAATATTATCCATTACACATTGGAACGTAGACGTATTCGTAGGTATTCGTAATGTCCATTTTCAGTCGAAAAAGCTGTCTTCTCAATATCTTCTTCGGCTACTTGTACCTGATGAAATCCAGATGCTAGGTCTAATGTTGTAAAATATTTTGATTTACCTAAGTTATCCAGTACCCCCGTTATATTTGGCAGTGGATATTTATCGTCGATAGTGTGTTCATTCAAGTTACGATAATCGATTACCATGCGCCATTTTTGTTTTCCGGAGGCGTCGAGTTTTTTCGGTACAATCCAAAGAGGGCTGCTCCAAGGGAATGTACTTGGTCGGATGATGTTTTGTTCTAGCATAGATGAGATCTGTTTTCGAATTTCTTCTTTGTGTATGTGTGGATATTTGTACGATTTTGTGTATATTGGCATTGTACAATCTTTTACCTTGATTTGGTGTTTGATTGCGTTGTTAAATGTTAAAGGCATCTTTTCGTTATAGAAAATATCCTTGTACAAATATTCACTGGATCTCTTGGTGCCGAAGTAGAACACTAGGACACCCACAGGACACCAAACACTTGGATAAATGCCAACGCGTTTCAACAGCAATGCTGTCATTATCAAGGCGATAATAATAATAGGACCATTGTCACTGTTCATCAAACACAACTTGTTTTTATAAATCTCCAAACTTTCAAAAACATTTAGAAATTTACAATTACTAATCGGTCGGATTAATTTTACATTAGAATGATCAATATTATGATCGTTTTTGAAAATATGTTGGGCAACGCTAGACTTCTCAATTCTGTTATGTTTAAGATTAGCCATATGCTCTTTGAACCTAGTTGAGATGGAACGCCTTGTTTGCCCAATATATTTTTGATTACAATTTTTACAACTAATTCATAAATCTCAGACTTTTCCAGAGGCTGTACCTTATCTTTAGGGTTACCGATCAGACTTCTCAAATTATTGCCTGAACTGTAAACCGTCCTAAGATCCAGCCTCTTGAAGATTTTACTCAAACCTTTAATGATAAAGGGAGCAAAACGGAGGGTAACAAAAGGTGTGTTAGTGACTTCTTCTCGAAAAGTCGTGGATTCTTTCAAAAAATTCCTTTAATTAAACTTCTTAATTAATTTATAAATAATTTGAGGTTGGAAACCATTACACCTGGCTCCATGTTTAATGAGTGTAAGCTCTTTCTCATACCTAACCTTGTTCAAGGAAAAGGTGAGCAATCTATGAACCAAAAAATTCAGACTTGCCATTTTGTGTTGCGCACAGTGAAGGGAGTCTAAGGGAATGTAGCGAAGTGTACTGGTTTCTTTTCTATATACGTCAAATTCTAAACAATTCTTATTTCTAATAACTAAGTTATCTAAGAAAGGTAGCTGACCGTGTTCCTCTTTTTCATATGTAAATTTTATGGTTCAAACCGATTATTTAAATTGTTAAGAAAATCGTCAATATTACAATTCCTGGTGTCGAAAATCTCGAAAATATCCACATACCTTAGCCAAACCCTAGGAAAATATTCGCCCGACGATTCTAAGTCCTTTTCAAAACGGCTGATGAAAAGGTTAGCTAAAAAGGGTGACAAGGAGTTACCCGTTGCCGTTCCTTCCTGCTGTATTATATAAGGTATTACACCGATGCATCGGTGTAATTTAATTCTCTCGCTATCCTATACCATAATTCATCCTTCATCTTCGTCCTCATATAATCTTCATGACTTGTATCATATAATATACGGTTTTCTCTAACCATTTCAATTAATTTTTCCATTTTTTCAAAATCGAGATACGATGAAAAATTATGAACAAGGTATCCACGATCCACGAAACTGTGTTCTACACACAACCCGACCCAAGCGAAAACCACGCTGGACTGCACTCGACGTGGAATGGGTTCAATATGCGGTAGTTCGTGTCTCTACGTGTTTTACAAAATCACCAACGCGTGGAATGCACGTGGGCTGGGCATGGGCTGTGTTCAATTTGCGCCGGGCCTTATGGTTGTTATAAACTTAAGAGAACTAAAATCTTAAAAAAAATTTATAACTTAGGTATTTGACAATGAAAGGTCTGGGATTTTCTCTGGCACGTGCACAAATTGTAATATAATCAGCTGGAATATTTATATCTGTTTTTCGCACTTTCCTGTCAATGCTAATATCTTTTTCGATAGTCTTGATAGTATTTTAGATGAATGCATGGGATCTCGTCGAATAATTTTTGTATGTGGAGACTTTAACATTGATGTCTCTGTTTCTTCCCAATTTTCAAATGAGTTGCGTGACTTTTTCAGTTCATATGGTTTGGGGATGCGTGTTGGAGAGTTTACCAGAGTAACTAATAGAACCAGATCGTGTATTGATAATATTGCGACTAATGTTGAAGAGGAGTTATGTGAGGTTAGTGTAGTGGATGCAGGATTCTCTGATAATTATGCACAACTTATTTCGTGCAAAATACCAAAATGTCAGAGCAAGATGAGGAATACAGTATATAGAAGAGTTTTCAGAAATATGAATATAGGTAGTTTTGTAAGCGATTTGAAACGGGAACATTGGGATGGGTTATCAGAAAGCTTAACAATAGACGAAAATTACGATGTGTTTAGAAAAACATTCAATTATTACTTTAACCCATTTATCGCTGGCGTCGCGTTAACGCAACACTTTAAAAACAATTTTTTTTCGTCTGTAAAAAAGCACTTTTTTTTCAAATGTTTTGCGTGGTTATTAGAGTAAATAGCAAACATATTCTACGTATTTTTTTGAACGGCTAAATAAATCAACACATGTATTTATGTCCGCTTCAAAATGAGGCTATTATAACTTTATTATGAGCTTCGACTGTTTATTATTTGTTTCTTAGAGAATCGATACTTTGTTTCTATTTCGTAATAATCTAAACAGTCAAATGTATAGTCTAATCATCTGTATATAAAAACCTGCAATATCAGATTATTTATGTCGTATTATTAGGTGATAAAGTTTACGTTGCTTTAACGCAACCTTAGCGTAACGCATTATCAAAGTAGCGACATACACATCGAAATTTAAAAGGCAATGGTACTGACATTGTCTAATAAATATTACATCACACAATATCTTTATACATGCAAACAGTGTTATATTGACAGGGCAATATTATACAAAGTGTACTATTAGAGCTTGTGACAAATAATAGAAGGCAAACGTTTTATAGATGAAATAAAGGTATCCTATTTAGCACCCGAAGTTTATACTCTTACGGACACATGACACAGATGACGAAATTTTCAGTAATAAAGGGCCATCTAAAAAGAAATTTAGTTCCGTTTGGGAAAGGAATCCAATTGGTCGTAATAAAAATTCCACTATTATAGAAGAAGGTGCCCTGCGAAAAATTATTGAAGAACTTGAGGGAAAATCACCAATAGATTTATTTTTTTTCGAAGAAATAAGCAATATGATAATAAACCATTTTATCAAACACGCAAGAGACAATAACAACGCTAGTTTTACGTTGATATTGGATTATCCAAATTTTTAGCTGTATTTATCTTATCGGTATATCATACTCGACCTCAATTTGAATTATACTGGTCTAACGATGAAGACAGGGTTTACCTTTTGTTAGAAATGCAATATCACGAAAATAATTTAGAGAAAGCCATCCATCTTGCAGACAATGACAATTCAGACAGAAATTACAAATTTGTCAAACTACGACTATTATTTGAATTTTCAGAAGAAACCCCACACTAGATGAAGAAATTGTACCATTTTGGTCATCAATCTTAAAAATGTTTATTTGAGGGAAGCCGGTAAGATTTGGTTACAAATTATAGTGCCTTGCATCACATGATGGATATGTACATATATATACATATGTATTTCAATTCTCACCGTATACCACATTACGCTGAGGTTGCGTTAACGCAACGTCAATTTTCTTCTAAATATAGAAATAAACAAATTTCACAACTACTAGAATATACTATTTTAAGTCTAAATAAACCAAATATTAAAAAATTTTGTTAGTTTTTATTCTATTTTTAATACCGGCGAAATATGGGTTAATAAGGCGTTTCCACTAAAGGAACAACGGCATAGCATAACAAGGGCCAATTGGGTTACCTCTGAAATTAAAGATGCGTCTCAAAACCTAAAGGATTTAAATCAACTTATGAAGCAAGGGCTGTGCACTATGGAATATTACAACCAACGTAGAAAACATTATGCGAATTTATTGAAAGATGTAAAAATGAAATATAACAGTGAATTGATAAAAAAGTCAAATAATAAAAGTAAATGCGTATGGAATATCGTAAATAACACTATAAAGCCAAACAGAGCCATGCCTACATTAAATATCAAAAATGAAAAGGATGAGATGGTAGATGATCCCGCAGTCTTGTGTGAGACATTTAGTAAACACTTTCAGAACGTTAGTATCCATTTTCAATCTACAAACTATAGCACTAGCCAACCATCACCGTTAAATATCAATACTTTATTTTTGTATCCGGTGGGTGAATCAGAAATTTCTAACATTATTATCGAAGCAGCTAGAAAACGATCTGCGGGACTCGATGACGTTCCCTGTAACATCTTAAAACATGTTGCAATGCTCATAACTGGTCCTTTAACTTTTTTGGTTAATTTATCTTTGGAGAAGGTTGCTTTCCCATCGGATTTAAAACAGGCTAAAGTGGTGCCAGTTTACAAAAAGAGGAATCGTTCGGACATAACCAACTATAGACCTATGTCAATATTACCGGCCTTCTCTAAGATATTCGAAAAAACATTTTCTTTACGATTGTATAATCACCTAAATGAATACTCATTGTTTGCAAATAGTCAGTTCGGGTACTTGAGGGAACGATCCATAAATGATGCATTGTTTATCATTCTTAATCATAAATACGACAAACTGGACAAAAAACATTCGGTAGGCGCAGTGATGTTTGATTTATCTCACGCGTTTGATTTGGTCGATCATGACTTGTTATTGGATAAATTATATAATGATGGTGTCAGGGGTAGAGCCAGTGAATGGATAGAGTCGTATCTACGGGATCGAGTGCAGGTTGTAGGAATTACGGATGGTAACTCTAGATGTTTTTCTAAACCCGTAACTACAACGATAGGTATTCCCGAGGGTTCGATTTTGGGACCGTTGTTGTTTTTAGTTTATGCTAACGACTTATCAGAAAACATTAGCGCGTCTTATATTTGTCAGTATGCAGATGACACATCCGCAGTAATAGCTTCCGAGAATTTGAGTGGGCTGTCCAACCAAGGAAATAATTGCGCAGAAGGTATGTTATCGTGGTCTAACAACAATAGATTACAATTAAATACAGCAAAAACTAGCTTAGTCAGGTTATGTGGGAGGTCAATTGAGCAAAATGGAACAGCAACATTTTTAGGCTGTATATTGGATGCTAGACTGTCATGGGGACCGCACATAACAGATTTGTGTAAAAAGCTGGGATCCTTCCAGTACGCCTTAAGAACCCTAAGTCAAAATGTGAATCGAGAATCGATGCTTATGTTTTACCGGGCATGTATCGAGTCACGTATAAGATTCGGGCTGATTGCGTGGGATAGCTCGAGCCATGTGAGCCGATTATTCATGCAGCAAAAAAGAATTATACGCATAATGTTTGGGTCACGGGGCAGAGACTCATGTAAGCAGCACTTTATTAAGAATAAAATTTTATCACTGCCCTCACTTTATTTGTATGAATGTGCGGTGTACACAAAAAGTAACTACTTTTATTTTCTGACAAACAGTCACTACAATACAGCTTATCCTACCAGAGGACTGGATGACTTAAGCATACCCGTACATAGGACGCAGTTGTATAAGCATTCTCCAAGATATAGGTGTATAAGAATTTTTAATTCTCTTCCAGCGGATATAAGAAATATACCGCACCTTAGGAATTTTAAAGAAGCCGTTAGAGACTACTTTCTGCGAGAATGCTTTTACAACATACATGATTTTTATACATAGGACATGTTATGGGTTACGATAATTAATGTATGTATGTATATTTTTGACGATGTAGATACTAGCAATTGCTGGTCTATTACAAATAAATTAAAAAAAAAATAAGGGAGTGCATCGAATCGGCCTTCATTTGAGTGTGCCCTTTCTCTAGATACTTTTGTTCGATATTTTTCTTTGTAAGGACGTTGGGGAGGCGCACCTCCCAACAAGAGGCCCTTCTGAATAATCCCCTGGTATTCATCCCCGGAACCGTCTGTCTTCACATATCATCGGGGTGAAGTTGGGTGTCTGTTCACGTACTTAGTTTTTCCCCTACATCTCCCTTCCCTCATCAGAGGATTAGGAGTTCAGGTGTACTCTTTTAGTATTACTACTTGCTCTCTACTCCGCTTCCCTTGCGCTGATCACATTCACTATGAAGTTTCGTATGAGCACCCATTTTGATTCGCTTTCTAGCATTTGCAGGACTATCGTTCCTACAGACACCTTTTCGTCCAAGCATCTCTCGAGATCCATTCTCTCTCTGTGCCATCTGCTGCAATCTATTACTGCATGTTCTGCCGTGTCAGTTTCCCCGCAGTACAAACAAGTGTCCTCCACTGATAGTTCAAACCGTTTAAGGTACGCTCTGAAGTGTCCGTGGCCGGACAAAAATTGCGTCAAGTAATAGTCTACTCTTCTAAATTTGCAATTCACCCAAGGCGTAACATTCGGTATTAGGGCTCTCGTCCATGACCCCACCGTTTCCGTTTGGCGCCACAGTCGTTGCCGTTGCTTCAAAGTTCTGTTTCGCTGTTGCGCTCGAGTCATTGAGGTGGGTCTTGTTTTTGAGAGAAAGGTTCGCCTCTGTTCCTCTGCCAACGGTGGGACTCCTGCTATCACCTGGGTGGCACTTCCCGATATTGTTCTGTAGCCGCTGATTACTCGTAGCAGCGTTCTCCTCTGCATTCTTTCTATTACATTTTTTTGCTTTTTAATCTGCAAAGCACTAACCCAGGCCGGTATCGCATAGAGTATTTGCGATTGTATGACTCCATATAGCAATTCTCGCTTCTTGCCTCCCGGGCCTCTCACGTTTGGGAGGACTTTCAGCAAAGCTGATAGGGTGGCTTCAGCTTTCTCTGTAACGTATCTTACATGTGGGCCGAACGTTAAGCCCTGGTCCAGCATGACGCCGAGGTACTTTAATTGTCTCCCAGGTCGGATCTCTTTTCCACATACTTCAAACCGGATATTATCCTTTGGCGAGGTCCCTTCAGTATTGCCGCCTTCGACTTTTGAGGGGATAGGTGTAGTTCATTTCTCTCCATCCAGGTTGCTATCTTCTCCAGTGCCTCGTTAGTCTTAAACGTGATATCTTTTACGTCCTCCCCTTCCACAAGAATCATCAAGTCGTCCGCATAAGCAATGACTGTAACCTTGTCCGGCCAATCCAGATTAAGGACCCCGTCGTACAGACAGTTCCACAGAATAGGTCCCAGAACCGACCCCCGCGGTACTCCGACTTCTACGTACAATACTGTTCCTCTACTGAGGGTAATTGTTCTGTCATTGAAGTAGTCCGCGATGGTGTTCCTCAGATATAGCGCAATGTTTCTCCTCTTTAATTCCTCCATGATTTTACTCCAGGAGGCGGTATTAAACGCGTTCTTTATGTCTAGGGCAACCGCCGCCACCCATTTTTCTTGACTGCTCCTCACTCTGTCAACCACCAGGCCTATCGCGTGCACTGTAGATTTTCCCCTTGAAAAACCAAATTGTCTTTGAGAGAGTCCCCCAGTTCTCACAATTTCGTCTTCCAGTCTGTTTTTTAATAGTCTCTCATACAGCTTTCCTAGAGTACTTAACAAGCAGATCGGCCTAAAGTCAGACGCGGCCCCTGTCGATTTACCTTTGGGCAACAGCACCACTTTTGCTTCTTTCCATTTCCCTGGAAATCGCTGTTGTGAAAGCAACGCGTTGAAAACTTCTAATAATACGTCCGGAATCACTTCAACCATAATCTTCACTGCCTCTGCAGTAAGTTGATCTGGTCCTGGGGATTGTCCCAGTTTCATCCCAGACACTGCCTCAGAAAGATCTTCGCTCGAAAACTATACCACCTCTTCTCTCCATACATGCTTCATTTGCGGACGTTGCGAGCTTGTTTTAAAAAGCTCCCTAAGTATCTGTGCCTTTCTTTCTATCGTCGGATTGTAAGGAGGCGGCAAGCTATTTAAGTGACGCATAGCTATCCTATATCCGTCTCCCCATACATTATTTTCAAGATCTTCTTGCAGTTTCTTCCAGTGGCTCCTTTTAGATTCGAGTATGTGTCTCTTAAGATTCTTTTTGGCTTGTTTGTATGCTGTTTGCTCCCCTAGGTACTGTTGACCAATACTCTGCCTTCTCTTCTACCTGGTCAACTTGCGTCTCCGCTTGTTACATTCCGTCCTCAGCTTTTGAGTTTCTTCATCGAACCAGTATGGCATGGTGTGGATATGCTTGGGTATAGACACAGTGCACTTTCTGTTAATGTCTAACACGGTATTAGTGAATGCATTGGGGGATATTTTCCGGTTCCTTTTCTGGAAGTGGTCTTTCAGCTTTTGTGCAAATTCTTGTTTCTGCAGCAGCCGGTAAGTTCCTGTGCTTCCAACCGCCTTTCTGGCATTTTGACCCACTTCAAAGTATATGTGGTGGTGATAGGTATATACTTCACCTTGTAAGACCTCCCATTTGCATACTCGCTTCACCATACCTTCAGTGACCCATATTATGTCGATGAAAGAACTACTGTCCCCTCTCTCCAAAGTAGGAATGTCTCCCTTGTTTGAAACACTTAGGTTTAGCTGTGCCGCCCAGTTCAGAAGATATTCCCCTCTTCTATCCATAGAGGGTGACCCCCATAAGGGCGCTTTAGCATTAAAATCTCCTGCTATGATAGCATTCGAGTTTGCGGACATGATCGTTGGCATCAGTTTGTCAATGCGTGCTTTATATTCTGCGAACGGAATGTTTGGGGAAAAATAGCATCCATACAGATGCCATTCTTTCCACTTCACACATACAAATCCATCCCCGACTTCGTGACTAATAATCCCAGCATCTTTATTGAGTATGTGTATGGCCCCATTTATGTTGGTGTCCGTTATTAGGCCTTGATCTTCGACTATTTTCCTATTTGGCTCACTTATTATAATGATGTCTGCCCCCTTTTCGCTTGACACTGTGTATGCAATATCGTGCGCCATCCTTCCTCTTCCTAAATTTGTTTGTAGGATTTTAATCATGTTGCTGTTGTGTACTGCCATCCTTCGGGTTATTGACCTTTCGAGGTACTTTCCTTAGTTTTTATTAGCTCCCTAAATCTGGGGCACCTGGTAGTATCGGGCCTATGATCATTCGATTTACAAGAGGGACAAAAATGGTGGCCTTTGCATTCTTTAGCTGTGTGTCCGGGTTGGTAACAATTTATGCATGCGCACTTCTACTCGCTCCCGGACCCTGCAGTTAACCCAGCCGATTTTGATCCTGCCAGCGCTTACCAGAGCTTTGGCGTTCCCTTTGCTTAATTGCACAGTGGCAATCTGATTACCGTCCCTGCTGGGCCTCATCGATTTAACCGTCGTAAGTTGTGTCTTGCCTCCTGTCACCGTGTCCCTGATGGCATCTTCCACTTGATCCTTTGTCGTTGTTGCGTCTATATCCAACACGTGTATTGTCACCACTTGGTTCGCTATCCTCACCTCATTTTCGATGTATCTGTTGATAGCTTGTTTAAGAATATCAGCCTTTTTTACGTCTCCAACCACCTCAATCATTAAATCACCCCTTGCTGTCCTCTTAATCGCTTTAACATTTACCCCTGCCTGTTTTAGGTCCACTTTTTCCTTAACTGTTTTTAAAAGGTCTGCGTATGTAGCACTACCACATTTGACTACAAGTTTCCCTGTCGCCGCCTTGCCAGGGGCATTTGATGCCACCTGATGATCACCTTCGGTTTTACCTTATTTGTGACTAGGATGATGCTTGTTTTCATATAATAAGATAAATTCAAATATTTTTCGGATGTAATCGTTGTCCAATCCCTCGCCCAGAAACACGTTTACCTTGTCGGTGGAGTGTATGTGCATGGACAGCTTCAACCGCCTCACCATGTCATAGACGTCTTCCATATCATTTATGCCTTCCATATCTATTTCGAGCGGTAGTATGTATATAGCACTCGTTCTCTCCGACATTTCCTGTTTTCTTGTTTTAGTGGCTACAGTTTTGACAATATAGTCTAGCTGACCGTCACATTTCTCCACTACATCTTTTAGGTCAGGATGGATTTTCATGAGGCGCTCTACGACTATTTCATCATTCACTCATGCTGGATCTATCAGTAAGGCCAGGTCACCTTCTGTATTTAGTTCTCTGTGGCTTGGATGTACCACTCGAGTTCTCGTATACATGTCATCCGGCCATTTCTTGTCAAGTAGGTTAGCCAAGCCCATGAAACCGTTTTCCAACTCAAGGGCCTCCTTAATATCAGCTCTAATTTTCCCTTCAACCTTCTGCTTCTCAACCTCAATATCGCTCCTCTCTACGTGGATTCCAACTGACTTCCCCACAGCTATCGCTTGGGTACCTATTTCCCTCGTCTCAATTGGGTGCGTTTCTTCGATGCAATCGTGACGTTCTTGATACTGGTTGATGTTCTTTTCCAAGTGGTCTACCAGGTATGCTAATTCTCTGGCCAACTGCTTAATTTCCACTTCCGTCTTCGTACTCTCATTAACCAGTTTCTTAAGCTCTTTTGTTCTTCTTACCACCTTTGCCAAGCTGCTGTGGACATCCTTCAAACTCTCCCGGTTACTTTCCAACCTTGACTGTCTTTGTTGGAGTGGTGATAATTGTCCTCTCTTTCTCTTTTTTACTGCGTGAGCCAAGTCTTCCTCTTGCGTCAGTTGGTATATGGGACTACCATCCATTTTCTCATCTTGCCACGGATCATCTGCTTCAGTCACTGATGCTATCCGCTCCTTCACTGGAGGTGATCTTGAGACGCTAGCCCTGGGAGCAAATATATCTCTTTCACTTAACTGCGTTGCTTGTTCTCTGCATTCACTCATTGTCAGTGCGCTTGCCACTTCCATCTCCTGCTCGCTACATTGGCTCTCGCCATCTTCTGCTTTGTCTTCCTTTTTGTTTGTTTTTGTATTTTCTTTAACATATTCCATCTTTATCCCACGAGTTGGGTCGAAATAATTGTCGAGTGCAGCAGTGCGCCCTTACTACACCAAGGCTATTTAAACCGGAGGTCGCCTGGTATCCGGAGTTCCGCATAGTAGAGGTTGGGCTCCCCCCCAACCTCGCAATCTTCGACCATATGCGGTGCCACCTTGACTTTGGGGTGTGGTGTATACGTGTCCACGGGCCGGCCAGTTAAGGCAAGCCCCCTGGGATCGTTCTGTGGCGGCTCCATCCTGTCGATGGGGTCGTCACGTCCCAAAACGAAGAAAGAAGAAAAGATACGTAGATCCCTAGCCCTCGATACCTAATAGCATCGGGATCTGACGAAAACAAGGGTTTAGCCAAGGGAGCCGATAGTAGAAGACAAGTGAAGAAGTACCTCACCCAAGGCTAGTTGAAGAAGAGTGAGGTGAGTCAGAAAGACTGAAATAAGGGAGTGCATCGAATCGGCCTTCATTTGAGTGTGCTCTTTCTCTAGATACTTTTGCTCGATATTAACATTACAATTAATTGCAAAATTAATCAGCGCATTGGAGAGTATTGCGTTTCCATTTTGGGACGCACAGCCATCACTGTACAAGATAATTCCTTGATCATTTTCCGGTTCGTTCACCACATACTCTTTAAGAAAGCAGTAACCTTCTTTAGTCTTCATGTCACACACGGTAAAGTTATGAGTAATAAGTTTCATTTTAAAATATAAAGAAGATGTATTACATTTGGGGCTTAAAAGTACAGCTTGCACATCCACGCAAAAAACTCTATTGTTAGAGTTTTTATCTTTTTCTTTAGCTTCACGTGCCTCAGTTTTCTTCAACTGATGTAAAAATAGACTTGCGATTTCTTTCTACGCATTTTCTTTCACATTATGTCTTGTATTTCTTCTAGGTCTAATATTTTCGGGTTGTTCTTCACTAGTTGCTTCGATTAATCTTTCTTCATAGTCACTACTACAATTTTCTTTATCATACTTGCGGTTATCTCTATCTGTATTTTCTGCATCTTTATTACTTATGTTGCCTTCGGATCCTTCGTGCTCTTCTTCGTTTTCATTTTCAGTTCCACCAAAATTTTCGTGAAATATCTTTAATAGCTTTTCTACGTCGGTTTCATTATCATTTACATCACAGTTGGTAATACATGCTTCTATATCCAGATTAGTATAGCTATCATTATTTGTTTCTTTTTCGGCTCTTGTTTCTTTATCTGCATTGTTTTCGTCATTGTTTTCTTTGTGGTCATATAAAATTACGTTGTTAAATAATTTACCGGAACTTTCTATATCTAGGGTATTATTGAAGTTACAGTCTAATAATTCTTGTAGTATTCTTGAAGTGTTTAATCAGGGACATTGTTTTCAAAAAGTGTCTTGGTGGAATCGTTTAAAACTTCGTCCGAGTCCAATGTACTTATGTTTTTAAGTTTTAAATTATTAAATATTTTTAGACTTCGACAACTATATGAAGCCATTTTTAAAAATGTTGAACACCTGAAAAGAAAATAAAACCCATAAGAAAAAGGCGTAAGTCCAAAATATTCAATTCATTACAAAAACGAAAATATCGTAAGTACATAATTATATGTCCACAATCAAATTACTATGCTTACATACAATTTCTATACAAAATAGCTAATCAAACAGGTTAAGAAGCTCCTAATATAATGGGGTTCGCAGCCAAGGTTGTGGATTCTCAGAGAGAAATAAGACTCATTTATCTTATTCTGAAGCTTTCGAATTTTATTAAATTCTTCTTCAGAAGGTAGCTACAAAGTAATATTTGAGCAATAGGGAACAATAGTAGTTAAATAAGAAAAACATACGAGTAAGAGTCGGCACCAGCCGTTGATACAAAATAATCAGCAGAAAACATTAAAACACAGGAGTCAAACATTCTTGTAAAAGTGAAACATATTAGAAACGTATTTAAAATGTAATTAAATTAAAACATAATAAGACATAATGTCAAATGTTAAAACAATTAAACAGAGTTAATCGTGAAAATTCTTCGAAAGTGTGTTTGCACCGAGAGGTTATGTGAAACTGAGAAATGGGGAAATCCCAGAAAGAAGATTCGTTCCTTAAGAGTACTTGATGCCAATCGCAACACAACCATTACATATTATAGAAAACTTATGTAAAACCACTGCAGCTACAACACATTTCGTTATAAAATCAGACGACTCCATAAGGACAGTTCTAGCAATCGTGGCATCTGAAGATCTTGAAATGGTGCTGTCACACTTTTCCCAGGCTCAACCATAAGCTTCTTTCTTCTTACGTCTTTTCGAGACGGTGTGGCAGTGAAACGTTGTTGTTGCAAGTAATTAATCAATACCTTATTAACAACGTGCTGGGGTTCATTATCATCGCCAGGAATTTTGCGAAGCACTTGTTCGGGGTCGAAAGGTACAATGCCCGTGGCTTTGAATGAACTAACTAAATCCTTCCTAATGTCATATGAACTTGTTTTGTTCATTCGATGGAGCGTAGAAAGTAACAAATGAGGAAAATCTTTTTTATCTATCGACGACTGGTGAGGATGTGCGACTTTCCAATCGTTAAGTACGCATCTCCATGCCATTTTGAATGGGCGAAAGAAGCCCACGTCTAAGGGTTGTGTTAAGTGGGTCGAATTTTTGGGAAGACACACAAACGAAATGTTGTTCTCCTGACATAGTTGTATCACAGTGTCTGTAAAATGCGAGGATAAATTGTCGCCTAGTAAAATTTTACGACCTGGAAGTTTCTTAGCATGCGGCAGAAAACTCGAACAAAACCAATCTGTAAAGGTTTGCCCATCGAACCAACCATGGTTAGTTCTATTGTATCTTGAACCA